>JARQOD010010588.1:0-26763 GCA_033576555.1 Oophaga sylvatica | reverse complement strand
CCCAACTTCTATATATGTCATATGAAAAAAAAAAGTGACTAGTGCCAACTGCACCTAAAGGACTCCCTTTTTTTTTCCCTCCATGGAAAACGTTTCTTAAAAAAAAAAATTTTTTTACAGTATAATAACCCCCAAAAATTGGATCCCAAAAATTTTATTTTCCCCACTTTCACCATAACTAATAAGCTTTTTTCTCTTTCAACCCCCCAAAAAGTAATTAAGTCTCCCCCGGGCCCTCTTTTTTAAAAAATCTCCCCACCTGGCACCCCTTTATTTTATAAATGCTCCAGTTTTGCCCAATTCCTTCGTGCAGGGCCCCAAATCTGGCCTGGCCCCTTTACCCTTCCCGCCCCATTTCCCAACAGGACCCCGTATGCCCCTTTCCTTTCTCCCCTATATCTACCCCCCCCTATAATCCAACAGGGCTTTTTCCCTGGTTTTAAAATATACAATCATACCCCAGGGCTCTCCCCCTATAACCCACCCGGCCCTTGCCGTTCCCCTCCCAAAATCCATCCTGGCACCTTGGTGCCCCCATTAATCCACCCTGTTCCCTTGTGCTGCTCCCCCTTTAAAACAATCAGGGCCAAAAGCCTCCCCACCCATTTTTCTCCTGGTCCCTTTGTGCTGTTCCCCCATATATCAATTAGGGGGCCCTAGCTGCCCCCCCCAATATACCATCCGGTATTTGTACTGCCCCCCCCTCTCCCATATACCCAACCCGGTCCCTTGTGCTGTTTTCCCCCCCCCAAATAATCAATCGGCTTTGTGCAACTCCCCCCCATATTCACCCGGCCCTTTTTGTGCTGTCCCTCCCCCAATACCTCCGGGCCCTTGGTGCCCCCCCATAATCATCATGGGACTATGTCCTGCTTCCCCCATATACCATCCTGGCCCTTTTGTGCGCCACCCCTCCCCCATATATTCACCTGTCCCTTGTGCTGCTTTACCCCCCAAAAATAAAACATGGACCCATGGCTTTTCCCCCCAATATCCACCCTGGCCTTTTGTGCTGCTCCCCCATATTCAATTTTGGCCCCTTTTTGGGCTCCCCCCTATATCAATCATGGGCCCATGGCTGTGCCCCTCATATATCCACCCCGGGCCCCATGCCCCGCCGCATGGGCAGAAGAAAAAAAAGTTTCCTCTTATTGCCGTGCTCACAGCGCGCCCGGTGTCCTTTCCTAGTGGGGGGCCTCGTGTTAAGTGGCCATCGACCTGCAGGGGCGACGGCGATGGTGTGAAACCCCGTCGCTTGGGGGCCTGACCTAAATCAAAAAGGGGGTGACAAACTATCAGTGTTAAATGGGACGTACGCCATGGCGCAGGAATAAACACTGCTGTACGCGGCCCTGCACAGAGTCCCTGCGTTTTTAAAGGTCCACCCCCTAAAAAACAGACATTTTTTTCCTTCTCTCCTTCCCACACCCATTCCACTGCCTTTTTCCCCGGGCCCACCCCCACGAAAAGGGGCCCCCCAGGGTTTTCCCCTGTTTTCCCACCTGGCCGACGGGAATCCCCTTTTTTAAAAACAAAGTATCCGTTCTTGTTTGGGCCTGGTTTAAACCCCATAAGATCTGGGGTATTGTCAAGAAAAAAAAGGCACCGAAAAAAAAAGAGACAGTAAAGGGTTTTCTATAAAACCCCGGGGTTTTTCCCAAAAAACCTTTCAGCATGCCCGGGCCCGATGGTCCCCCATGCAAAATTTTTGCTTTTAATTGATGAAAGACCAAGTATTGAGTTTTTAAAAACAACACTTTTAAATGGGCCCAAAATTTCGAATTTAAAAATTATTTTTCAAGCGGGGGTTAAAATTTATTCAAATTTTTCAAAGAAATTTTTTTTTGGGTTTTCATTGGCTGTAACTTTAAGGGAAAATAAACACTTGAAATAGCCCACTCTGTTTGAAATGACTGTAAATAATTATATTTTTTTTTTTTTAAATTGAAAAACTGAAATAAATTTAAATTTTTTTGGGATTTTTCCAATTTGTAGAAGCACCAATATTTTACACAAAAAATTTTTAAAACCCCCTTTTGGAAAAAAATTATGGAAAAAACCCGGGGCCCTTGGAGGAAATTCATTCTTTTTTAAATTTTTTTGTTTAAAAAAAAAGAGAAAAAAGACGGGGCAAAAAACTAAATCATTTAAAGGGGGTTTTTTTGGGGTTTTTTAAAAACCTAAAAAAATCAAGAAAAAAAAAAAAGGGGTAGTCAGAGGTTAGCGATACCCGAAGTAGGGGTTTATGGGCCCGGATATTAGCTCATGGGCCCTTTTCGATATTAGCCCGATTTTTTTTCTTAGGGATCCCGGAACGGGTTTGTAACTGTCCTGTCGGCCGTGGGTGGGGGGTCGTCGGGAGTCAGGGGCACTTACCGGGAAAAAGGACTCCGGGGGGTAAAAGGGCGGGGCCCCTTCAGGGCCCCCCCAACTTTCCCCGGCGGTCACAGGCGTTTCTCCAAAAACTGCAAGGGATGGGGGTAACCCCCGGCCGAAAAAAACGTCATCCGAGACGTCACCGGGGGAACGGGAAATTCATTTGCGCGTCGGGAAACAGGCTTCCCGTAATTGGGGGTTGCGGGCCCGGGACCCCCGGGGGGAAGGGCTTACTATGGACGGTGGGCAGGGGGGTTACTGTTGTTTTTTTTTTTTTTTTTTTGGGGGGAGATCATGGGGTCGCAGGGAAGAGAGTATAGAAAAGAAAAAAAAAATGGTTGTTTTTTTTTTTTTTTAAAATACTTTTTTTTTGTGGTTTTTTTTTTTTTAACTTTTAAAAAAATTTGGGGGTTTAAAAAGGATGGGTGTCTTTTTGCCCTCTCCTTTTTAAACCCCGGGGTTTTTCTACCGTGAAATCAAGGGGAAAATTTTAACCCTTTATTCCCCCCTTTTCCCCCGCTACAAGGCAGGGGGAAAGGGGAAAAGTCCCAAATTTGGGCACTTTTTTTTGAGGGAAAAAATGGGGCTGCGAAGCCTGGTTTACGGGCTTTTGGGGCCCAAAAAACCGGGGCCCTTGAAGTTTTTTAAACCGGCCCGCGCGTCGTTTTTTCTTGGCGGGTTAACAAAAAGGGGGGACCCCTCCCCTTTTTTTTTTGGGGGGGATCCCCTATTTTTTTTCCCCCAAACCAAAAGCAAAAAAAGCTGTGGCCTGGTTTATCGGCGGGAAAGGGGCCCTTGTTTTTGGCTCCTTAAAACCCTTAAATCCTTTTCCCCTAGCAGCGGGGGCAAATTTTAAAAATCGGGGGGCCCCCAAAAAGAAAAAGTCTTTTTTTCCCCCCCCCCCAAAAAAAACCCAAGGCATTGAAAATGAAAAGTGCCGCACAGTGGGGAAGTTGAGTCGCACGGGAGCGGGGTTTTTTGGGGGTATGGGGCCGACCGTCGCCTTTTGGGGGGGATTCAGGTACCCCCTTTTCGGTCCGGAGGGGGGCGCCCGGGAAATTTGTGGGTTTTTCCGGGGTAAGAATGTTGGTGTTTTTTGGGGCCCCCATTTTAAAAGGTGGGGGGCCCCCGCTGGGAGGTCCCTGGAAAAGGGAGGTGTGTGCAGGTAGGTAAAAAGTCTTCTCGGGTAACACGCTATCCTTCCAGGGGAGTAGATGTGAGAAGAGCAATGGTGCAAGTATGTAGCAAGTGGGCTATGCGACGTAGAAGAAAATGGGAACCTTCAGTTAAAATTGCTAAAAAAATTTTTTTTTTTAACATTCAAAAGGCAAAGGCTTAAATTTTTTTTTGCATGTTTTGTTACGTTATACCCTGATGTTTGTTATACATGTTGAAAAAAAACATATTTAACAAAAGTAAATAGCATTATTTCCGAAGTTCGTGAGACTTTTCCCAGGATACAAACCCCCCGGGGTAACTTCACAGTGTCCTTTTTCTTTGCTTGTGGGGGACCCCCCCAAACCCCCAACTGTGGTCTTGGGTGGGGGTCAAGATTTCCTTGACAGACCCACTTCGGCCCACCAAACGGGTTTTTTTTTCTGAGGAGTTGAAAATAGTGCACGAAAAAAAATTTTTTTTAAAAACCCAAAAAGACACCCAATGCCAAATATTTTCAGAAAAATTTTTGAGCCCGTACATTCATGGCTTCAAAATTTTAACATTTTATTCGTAAAAAAATTACCCCAACTTTGGGGAATTTTAAGGGAAAAAAATTGTTTTCCCGAACATTCCCCCCCCCGTCCGGGGGCATCAAACCATTACCCAAAGGGTAAATTTTTAAGGCAAAAATAAACTTTTTCTTTGACATTTACCCCCTCCGGTAAAAAACCATTCCCAACATGGGTTTTAAGGGAAAAATAAATTGTTCTTCTAACATTCACCCGTCCGGTACATCAAACCATTCCCCCATGGGTATATTAAGGCAAAAAAAAATTGTTCTTCTGAACATTCACCCACCGGGTACTCAAACCATTACCCAACATGGGTTAAAGGGGCAACAAAAAACTTCTTTTTATGAACTTTTCACCCGTCCGGGTACTCAAAATTTTAAAACTTTTTTACATACAGAGACCCTGTCTGGGTTATTTAGACTTCTTTGGCTG
Organism: Oophaga sylvatica; assembly: GCA_033576555.1. NCBI lineage: Eukaryota > Metazoa > Chordata > Amphibia > Anura > Dendrobatidae > Oophaga > Oophaga sylvatica. The sequence goes on along the minus strand of JARQOD010010588.1, from coordinate 22,225 downwards.
GTTTCCATGAACCACCTGGAACTGGGGGCTTGCCAAAATCCGGACAGGGGGGCCCACCAGACCTGAGACGTCGTGGGGGCGTTACAGGGGACGTCGGCCCCCGCTATGGGGGTTTGTGTGGCCACCTCTTTCGTCTCCCCCGGGGGACCCCCTTTGTCCCGGACTGAACAACCCCCAGGGGCCTAACAGGCCCGGGACGGGCCACTATCATTTCATGTCATGCTGGGGTGCTGAGGGCCCATGAGGGAGGGGGGGAGATTTACGGCGTGGGGGGGGCACTTGTGCAGAGGCCGGTTGGGGGGGAAAAAGGCTCGTAGGTCTGTCAGTTTCCTGCACCTGGGATAGGGGTCCACCGGGGTAACATTTACGTCCCCCTTTTTAAACCCCTGTCGGGTGTAAGCACCAAGTCCCCGGGGCAACGGGGTCCCCCCCCGGGTTGTCCTTCTGGGGGTGAGCCCCCACGTCCCCCCGGGTTACAAAAACTTTAAAAAAGTCCAGGCCCCGGGATGAAGCCCCAACCCCTTTTAATAAAATTTCCCGTACTGACCCTTACGCGGGCTCCCTCCCCGATTTTCCTTTCTCTACGTCCCTTCTCTGCCAGGTCCTTTCAGGTACGTTGCCGAATTTTGGGGATTCTCGGCCCCTTTTGTCGCTCTGTTCCCGCCTCCGGTTCTCCACTCTTCTCCTGACGGGGGTTGTATTCCCTCCCCGCTGCTCCATGTCCCCTCATAATGCCGTTACGATGTCCGGTTTTGGGGGGCTTCCCGGCGCCCCCCACCTGGCGGGTCACCTTGGCGGAAACAGCCCTTGAACAGATGACGGGCGGGGGTCCGGGAAAAGGAGGTGTGCTCTGGGCCCGCGCGGGCCCCTCCATGAGGCGGGGGGCGTTTTTTCTGCCTCAAACGACGGGGCAGACGCGGGATCTGGGGTGCTGGTGCGGCGTTTTCTCAGGAACGGTGCCCCACTGTGTATGGCAACCGGTTTTAGATTGCAAGGGCTGGGATGCCCCGCACGGCCTTCTGTAGGAACGGTGCCCCCCCCATGAGTATGCAACCTTCGATTGCAAGGGCTAGGATGCCTGCAGGCCTTTTTAAATGGACGGGTGCCTCCACGGATACGGCAACCGGTTCAGATTGCAAGGCTGGGATGCCCGCACGGGCCTTTTTATGGGAAAGGGGCCCCCACGGAAACGGAAAAAGGGTTTGTTGCAAGGGCTGGGATGCCGCCGGCCTCCTCTACGAACGGGTGCCCCACCTTCCCGGAAAAACACTTCAGGGGGGAAGAGGGATTGGCGCGCTCCAATTGTGTTTTTGGGGCCCCCGCTGTTCCTTGGCGACCTCCTCCCCTTTTTGGGCCCGGTCTCTCAGGGGTTTCCTCTGCTTTTCCAGCTGGGGGGTTTCCCCGGGGGGGTGCCAAAAGGTGGTCCTTCATCGGGTCGTTCCGTGGGGGGGAGAGCTTGACCCCCCATCCCTTTCCCCCTTCTGCCCCGTCCTTCCCATCTCACAAAATCACATGTGTCTTACATAGGAGAGGCCTTTTTTGTGGGAGGCGGGAAACCCTTTGCGTTTGTTTACCCCGGGGGATGAGGAGGGGAAATCCAGAGCTTGGGGCCGATTTAATTGCGTAACATTTGGTTGCGGACATCGTTTTTGCGCCCCGGGATGAGTGTAGCCCCCGGGGCACCCCTTTTTTTCCCTGTTTCCTCGTGGGCGATTGCGGAAAAATGGCAAATACGTCTATGGTTTTTTTGCAATTTTCGCAAAAAAAATGTTCTTTTTAAGGGACCGGGCTCGCTTTTTAGGGCTTCTGAATTGTTCGTGGTGCGATGCAACATCTCTGTGGCGACGGGCCCTCGTGGCTCCTGCTTTTCACAAATGCCGGCTTTAACCCCGCAATTGAATCGAGGCTTTTTCTATGTAAAGTGAATAAACTATAATTTTTTGTTTATTTAAAATTTCCCAAAGAAGTAAATAAATATTTTAAATATATATTATAGGTTTAAATGTGTATATTTTTTTTTTACAAGGAAAAAAAGTGTTTTTTTTTGTTCGTATTTTGTTCCCAAAACTTATTTGGGGCTTCCCTATCGGAAACGGGTTGCGATATTTTAGGGGATCGGCGATACCATTCCATCCGAATTTTTTGATACGGCAGTATCCTAAACACTAGTAGTCAGTAATGGTTATTTTTTTTTTAACCAAGCATAGGGGAAAAATTATGGAACCTAAAATTCTGAGGGAAAAAATTATGGAAATCAAAAACAAACAAAAAAAAAAATTCTCCAACCATCCGGTTTTTTTGCTGCACCACCCGGGTTTTTTACCAGCTTTCAGTCTCTGAGGCATAAAATTAAGAGTGCAAAAAAAAAATTTACTCTTCTCAATTGGCCTAACTTTCTCTGATTCTGTTGCCAATAGTTTTGCAGGGGGGGCCTTGTCATGGACCTTTTCTTAAACTTCCAAAAAAAAAGATTTTCAAGGATTGGACCGGACTTTTTGCGGCCATGACTTTGCCCCTTATGTTTCTTTTCATAAATGTTTTCACAGTTTTTCCCTTTTTGGCATTTTTTATCTTAAAAAATTGTTCATCATCCCAAACATCCCTTCAATTGATGGGGATAAAAAAAGTGTCCAAAATATGAACATAAACTTGTGTTTATTGAAGATGAAATGACACCCAACCCCCCAGTGCCTTTACCTGACATGAAGCCCCATATCACAATGACTGTAAAAAATTTTGCATGTTCCTCAGGCGTCATTTTTATAAATTCATTGGAACGCACAAACAAAAATTCCCGATAACACCTTGCCCAATGAGATTCCATTCACACTGAATATACTTTCATCCGTCATTTACAGTCTACGATTGCTTTTCCCTTGCCCTTGAACCTTGTTTTTTCGTTAGGGGTTAATGAGGCTTTTATTTATTTTCTTATGTAAACTCATTTTATTTAGGGGGTTTTTTTACATTTGGCACAGACGTTGACTCCATTTCCACCCTTTTTTCCCATTTTTTTTGTTGGCTTTTTTGTGTTTTGGAGACAAAATTTTTTTAATCCCTTAAAGCCCGCCCATACGCCTTTTAACAGCGTAGTTTAAAGGGGGCTTTAAAACCCACCGGCGCTTGGAAGAAAGTAAAGCACCCCCCCCGATTGGATTTTTTCAGGGTCTCGGGCCGGGGGTAGCCAAACCCCGAAAATGATTCGGGTCGGTTTTTACCGACCCTGTTTTTTCGATCGCCCTTATTAACCCGTATAACGGCGACCACAAAAAAAGGCCCCAAATTTTGGGTTTTATTTCTTCTCCTCGATTGACGCACTCACAGAAAGAGAAATAGGGTCCCAGCCCCCCGGTAACCCCGGGTCAGGACCCCCCTCCTCCATGGTGGGCGCAGTAAAAGGCCCGGGGGAAGAAAATGGTGGGCGCGTGCGCAGGGGCGCCCCCCCAAATCGCCCGGCCGGCAGATTTTCTTTTTCATTCAATGAACATTTTATCACGTATAAACTTTCACAGTGACAAAAAAAAAAAAAATATATATCCCACCCTTTATCCCCACTATTGGGGAAATAAAAGGGAAAAAAAAGAAAATATATTTTTTTCATTTTTCCTTGGGGTTTTAAGGTTTGAATGGGATTAGGGTTGTAATTAGGGTTTTAGGGTTATAATTAACTTGGGGGTTAGAATTAGTTTGGGGTTGAATTAGAGTTGAGCGATATTTTTCCGAATCCAAAAGTACGGAATGGGAAGGGTACGCCGATATCACAAAATACGGCGTACCCGTATCGATACGGAAGTCCCATGTAATTTAGGGGAACCCAAATATCAAAAAAAAAAAAACCATTCTTGCCTTGTTGGTTAATTGTACAGAAGGAAAACAAGAAAGGAAATGTGAATGTTTGGGGAAGGTTGGGGGAGACAAAAAAGGCTAGATTTTTAAAAACCAAAAAACCCCAAAGGGAAATAGCATAAATATTTTTTTTTTTTAAAATTTTCGGATTGAGAAAAAATTGACAATTTTTAAACGTTTTTTAATTTTGGCAAAAGTTATTAAACAATTTCCATGCCTTCATCTTCACCTTTTACTTTTCCACACTTTCCCCTTTCAAAAATCTTCTGAGCTCATTTTTTTTCTCAAATTATTCTTCTCTTCCCCTTTCTTTATTTTCTCAAAAAACTTCTTTTTTATTAAATCTTTGTTAACTTACCATTTTCTTCTTATAAAATTTTATTCTTTTTAAAATTCTGCTTCATCTTTTTCTTATATTCTTTTTTTGTGACAGAAATCCTTAAATGTAATCTGTCAAAGTATTTTTTTTTATCCTTCCGTTCTTGCTTCAAAAAAATTTTAAAATTTAAAAACAGATTTGTCCGGTTCATTTACCCTGCAGCAGCGGGGATTTTCCCGGGGCAAGAGGGGAACGACCCCCCCCCATACCTGCTTAGTCTTTTTTTCGCTTAAATTTAGAGAAATTATTTTGCTCTTCATTTGGTTCTTATACTTCATTTCTTCTGCTTTTAGATCTTCTGTTATTTTTTTGTGTCTCTTTTTCCCGTATCTTGTATTGTACACAATCTTGTACCCGCTGGTTACGGGGCAAAAGGTTACTAAGCAGGAGGTACCGTGCTCCAAAGCACACCCAAAGGCCCAGCGTTGCGGAACTCGATACCAGATGGAGGGGACCCGGGCCCAAAGGGATGCGGAAACCAGCTGCGGGGCGGGAACCCCGGGGGGGCAGCGAAGGAAAACCAAAGGCAAACCGGGACCACTAGTTACTGGGACACGGGTTTCTAAGCAGGAGGGACCCGTGCTCCAAAACCACCAAGCCCAACGTTTGGGAAATCGGATACCAAATGGAGGCACCTAGGCCCCAAAGGGACTGGGAGAACCAGTGACGGTACTGGGAAACCCGAGGGCGCAGAAGGAAAAAAGCCCAAGGCACAACCCGGGGCCCCTGACGTTATGAACCCCGAAAAAACAGGAGCAAGTGTTGACTGTGCTAAAACACTTCCGGCAACAATGGCGGGTTGGAGCCCCGGGTCAAGGGGGTGTTTAAATACAAAACAATTTAAATTTCCCTTTTTACCGTCAAATTTTTAAAGTTATACTTCAAAAAAGGAAAGTAACCTTTACTACCATAAAGTATTCTTTAAATAATATCTAGTAAAAAAAGAATTGACAAAAATAAACACAAACATTAACAGTGAACAGCAATGCAAACACAAAATAAATTAGTAGGATCTGCAAACTTTTTGTAAAAAAAAAGCATACAATACATATCGAATCCTTTAATGATGAAAGTAACAGTATGTAAAACCATTTTTTTGTTAGACAATGAATGTCTGACTTCAAAAATCTCACATTACAAGTTACTGTGCATACAAAAAGTACTTTTGCGAATAATTTCACTAAACAGTTTAAAAAAAAAATTATCAATTTCCATATGAAATCTCAAATAGTGGAATAATCTTTTTATTAACAAACAAAACCCTTTAAAAAAGTGCATAGTGCAAGTAAAAATTGTATTTATGCCTACTGTCGATTTGCAAGCATAAAGGGATAGATAAGGGGTTAAATAGATGAGACTGCATAGCCACAGATGGTGAATGGCGATGTAATACGTCCCTCAAAAAGGGGTATTAAATTTTTTTTTTTTTTTTTTTTTTTTTTTTTTTTTTTTTTTTTTTTTTTTTTTTTTTTTCCCTTTTTTAAAAAATTTTAGGTTCTTTAACCCCGCTGGGTTGAGTTGCGAGCGTGTGCCGGGACACCTTGAAATTTTTTCCCAATTGTTTTCTGCCCATCTTTACAAAAAAAATAAAATCTATTAGTTACCGCTTCCATCCGATACAATACTTGGTTGCAAACACTATAGAATAACAAAAGGGGGCCCTTTTAAAAACCCACTGAACATTTGGGGGTGCAGTGTTCACTGCAGTCTCTGCGGAAAAACCACACTTAGGCCTTATAACTTTTCAGATTTTCCCTTTTTAAATTTACCAAGATGAAGAAGGGCAGGAGTAAGGCCGTGGTCGTGGATTTCTTCAGGAGGAGGGGGGATTCTGGGGCTGTGGGGCCCCCAGTGCACAGCATCCACCATTTTTCCCCGGGGCCGGAGCGTTTTTTATGCCACTTTTTTTGGGGATTCGGAGTCCCCCCCCTGCTGCGGGAAGAAAAAATTGAAGCCCGTTGTTTTTTGGACTCGCCAATGCACGACCAATTGTTTTCCACCCCTCTTAGCCACAGCAATTTTGGGAAAACCACTTTTCCTTCCCCGCCCTGGCCCCAAATTGCCCGGCAGTCAGAGAGTTCTGTACAGGGGCCAGTGATGTCTGCTTCTGTTTCCGAATCTATTGCTTGCAAACAGGGGGCCCCGCCAGCGATTCGAATGTGAAAAAGGGGATGAAATGATGCGCAAAAGCTGTTCTCTCTAACGAAGAGGCGGGGAGACGTGCCGAAGGGCGCACCCGCAGAAAGCATCTTGGTTATGAGAGACCAGGTGCCAGTTTCTGTTGAGCTGTGCTGGCCAGACCACCCAACAGCAGGTTTTGGGAAAAGGGGGTAGTGGAGAGTGAGGTCCAATCCCACAGGCATGAAGAACAGGAAGGGGTGGGGCAGCTCAGGGAATAATAATAATATTTATTTAATGGCCCCCATCTTTCCGCGCGTTTTTCAGTTTACATTTTTCAGAACAAAAGTCAAAGTAAAAACGTTAAAAATACAAAAATTTTAAAGCTAAATAAGTCCCCCCTGCCGTGACAGCTTACAAGACAAGAGATGGGGGGAAAAAAAGATAGGTGTTTAATAAAAGGGTGCATTACAATGATTTCCAGCCATTTTAAAGGGGACTGGGGATAAATTTTGAAGGGGCAAAAAGGACAACACACACTTACAAGAATCAAAATGACTTTGATTAGTGAGTGATAGGCCGCTCGAAAAAATGTGTTTTGAGGGAGCGCCTGAAACCATGAAAATTTGGGGGAAGTCCAAATTTTCTTGGGTACGATTCCAGGGGTTTGGGTGAGGGGGGGAAAAAGTTTGGGAGCGGGATGGGAGGTACATTAGTGAAAGGGGTTGGGTCGAAAGTCGTTTGCAGGCGCAGCAGTGGTTGGCCCCGAAAGATTAAATAGGGGGGAGATGAGGAGGGGTGCCCCTGGGGAGGTTTTGGGGGGGGTGAGAACCATCTTTGTTAAAAGCTGGAGAGGCCAGAGAAATGGTTAGTGATAAAAGGGAAAGTAGGGGAAACATTGCCCCAACGGTCAAAAGGAGGGAGATTACTGCAATCGTTGCCTGTAGCCCCTTTTGGCCCCTTTTTGGGAGCGTTGTCTTAAAAAAGTCAAACTGCGCTCCCAGGACTTGCACTGCGTGGTCCTTTTTTCACACACTTGCACATGATATTGCTATGTGAAAAGCAAGCTTTAATCAAAAAATTTAAAAAAGCTAAAAGTTCAGTCACCCCAAAACCACAAAAAAGGGAAAAAATGGCGGGGCAAAGCACTAGTGAGTTTTCAAAAACACACTGGAGTGAGGCAACCACAGCAGCACCTCATCTTCAGGTGTGTTTTAAACTTTTAAACGAGTCCACCAGTGGTTATGCTTCCTCACAGGATGCCATGGAAGAACCTGGCCCCTGTTGCCAGGACAAATGTTTTTCCACACAAGCACAATTTCCCCGTCTCCTCCACCCCCGGGCCAAAAACGCCAGCGACAAGGCGGGGGAAAAAACAGGGGCCATCCCCGCAAACCATGCCGAGCACAGGCTCTAAAATGCGGCATTGCAAAACCCCCCTGCCCCTTGAAATGCTGTGATTCAGGTGGTGGAGACGACAGTTTTCCGTAACGAATACTTGTCAATCCCACAATACAATGGCCAAGCCGTTTTTTCTTTGCAGGCAAGCCGCCCTGCTAAAAAGCATGTTAGGGAAAAAAAAACATGCGCTACAAAAACCCTCATAGAAAGGGTCCCCCGACCCCCGACGGGACCGCCCCATTGTATATCTGCAAAACCGTAGGAAAGAAGGGATTCTTCCCTACAATACAACAAAGCTGAACCCCCTACGATGTAAGGGGGAACCGATCCGCGCCCAAAACCCCTAAACCTCTTTTGGTGAACGAAGCCATATTTTGCGGGGGATAATCCCTACAAGACGGGACGGGAAAAAAGGGGTGGACACCTCCTAACATAAATTGAGCTGGAAAATTTAAAAAACAAAAAAAAATACTTTTTACCCTAACTAAGCAAAACTCACAAAAAAAGGCACCTAAGCACCCGGGCAGCTTAACAGAGATAATCAATAAGTCAAGCAAAGCCAGAAGGGCGACCCAGACAAAAAAGGGGGAAAAAAGGTCATGTGCCAGCAAACTGAACAAAAACCAAAAAGAGGGTTTTAACACCCCGGCCCGGACAATACCCTTTCCCCCACTGCCCCTTGGGTCAATTTGTGAGCGGGTACTGATCTTTCGGGGCGCTGTACGTGTTTTTCCCCCCCCCAATGTTGCAGGAATCAAGTCGACAATTGATTCCCCTTTCCATTCCCAGAATCAAAAGCTGCAGGGCCGTCACGTCTACCTCCCACAGGGCCCGTGAAAGTTTAAACCCCGTTTCGACCCATAAGCACAGCCGGGCCCCAAAAGCAAAAGGGCCCTCCTAAATTAATTTCCTGGGAACTTAGCCACACAGCGAGGAGCTCGAATCCATAAAGCAGGAGGCGACGTTGGTTTTTGGAAAGAATCACAGGGAGGCTTTTGGGGTGTTGACTGCCGAAATCTGGGGTCAGCTCGGCCTTGGCACCCAATACATACCATCTGCTATGTGCCCCAAATTGGGCGTGCAGAGTTTTTTGGGGGGACATCCCCACTTGTGCACTGCGACAAGGCCCCCTAGAGTGCGCTCACTTTTCGCCCTTCCAGCATGGCCAGACGCATTGACTCGCAACGCAGTTTTCCCTATGAACATCGCTTTATATTGACACCCCCCAGGTGGAATTTCCCTCGTTACATATGTGGAGCGGTTGTGTGGCAGACCAACTTTAAAATGGAGTATCACTGCTCGGGCCCCAGTAACCGAAATTTGCGGCTTCCACTTCACCATTACTGATGGGCCTCTAAATAAAAATAAAAATTTTATTTATTTATATAGCGCCATAATTTTCCGCAGTGTTTTACATTTTAAACATTTTAAAAACACGAGCATAAGTAACAACGTTAAAATACAAAAATTAAAGCAAAATCAGCCGCCCCGTGGTGAAAGCTTTCAATTTTACAATAGGGGTGGGAGATACAAAAACAGTTTTTATAAAAAATGGTGTTTTCAATGAGGTCCCCGCCATTTTAAGGAAAGTGAGGGGTGCAGGGTAGTGAATGGGCTACACACACAGAAATTTCACATAGAATGCTTTGATTAGTGAATGTGATAGGCACTGGGAAACAAATGTGTTTTGAGGGGCCCCCTGAAACCATCCAAAAATTTGGGGGAGTCCTAATTTCTTGGGGGGAGAGAATTTCCCGGGGTTGGCGCAGCGCGGGGAAGTCTTTGGGTTGGGGGGGGAGGACGGGTTATGCAGGGTTGGAAAAATCGTTTTTCAGAGTGCAGCAGTCGGTTGGCCGAAAAATATAAAAAAGGGAGGAATGTAGGGGGGTGCGCGCTTGGAGAGCTATTTGGGGAGAACCAGAAATTTAAAAATTTGGGTCCTTTAAATAAAAGGGCAGCCACTCCCATTAAGAGTGGCGAAAAACTCTATGAAAAAATTTCTCCCTTTTGCGTGCGTTTGATAGTCAACGCGGATGGCGAGTCAGTGGCACTAGTCAGCCTGACGCCCCTTACTCCTGCTTCAAAAAACACGCAAGACTAAGGAAATTTTTTGGGAGGTGGAGGATGAGGTCAAAATTCCATACCTTCTGGACAGTCACGCAAGTGGTCCCTAAAAGGGGGCTGGGGGATTTTAAAATACCTGCGTATCAAAAATTTGAACCCCAAGTGTGTCAATATTTATCCCAAAATTAAAAATTTTTTAAATGTTTTTTAAAAAAGACATAAATGAATTTTTTTGTTTTTCCTTTTTAATGTATTGTGTTTCCATAAACTGAGTTAAGAAATTATGATACAAAGTTTTTAAATTTGATTTTTTAAATTTTTTAAATTATAGTATTTGAAGGACTTTGTGGGAGAGGAGGGGGTCAATGGAGGAGGAAGACACCTCCAAGGGAGGAACCTGCTTATCATATGAGACCCAGGGGGGGGGGTGATGCAAGCAGGGGAGATGAGCTCTTGCAGGGACAACTTTCTGGCCCCGTTTTTTGGGGTCTGCAGCACTGGGATTTATGCTGCAGTTGGGGAAAACGACCCCCGCATCGAAAACCCTTCAAACCCCCCTGATTATTGGGGGACACCCTCCTAGACCCCCGCTACCCCGGGCAACTTTCAAAGCCCACACCACCGTTTTAACCGGGCGAAAAAGCGGGAAATACCAAACACCGGGGCAAATCCAAAAGCCCATTCCGCCGAGAGCACGGCGTAGATTTTTAAAAGCAGCTCGTGCGTCGAGGCAGTGGGAAGCTTGCAAAAAGAGGGAGCACAAGCGCGCCCCAAAACCGGGGAAGAACAGTTTTTTAAAGGTAATTTTTGTGGCACGCCACCAATTCTACACCCTCCAGAGACGGTCCAGTCAGCAGGAGGCAACATTTCCGTAAGATGGTGACAGACTACATGTCTTGCCCTCTCAGTGTACTCCCAGATGGCTCTTCCCCATTCAAGTTTTGTGTCTCTAAGCTGGATACATGGCCAGAGCTTAGCCAGTATGCATTGGAGGTGCTGGCTTGATCTGCTGGCATGTATTATCGGAGCGCGTCTTTACTGCTGCAGGTGGTGTACTAACAGACCGTTGCATGCGACTATCCTACGATAATGTAGAACGGCTTTACTTTTCTGAAAATGAACTAGGCATGGATCTCGCCTGAATTTGCCTGTCCGGTTTCAGATTAACTAACTGGTTGACAACGTTTTCCATGTCTCCTGTTATGTTCATCTTTCTACCACCTGAGCTATACTCCCTGGGCTACAACACTGCCAGTTGCTGCTCAGAAGTGTCGTGTCCACAGACCAATACACAAGCTATAGTGATAGTGGGGTTCAGTAACGCCTGCTGTTCCCCTGCTGTGTGTCCGGCAAAAATTACTGCTACCTACCTACACATGTTTAAAAAAACATGACATGTTAAAGTGGCTAGTGCTACACATAGATATCAGGCTACACCCTTATTTCTAAGCTGTAAACAAGTGAAACGTCAAATTTAAAACCATTCAATGATTAGTGTTGGTAACAAATCTGTAACTAAATAATTGTGACATATTATGGCAGATATCCACATGTCTAACACAAATGCTAACACAAAAGCATACTTATGCTATAGGGTACTGATGGTGAACCTTCTCACTCCATAACTTTGACCAATCCAACTCACATCATGCCTCAAATGCTGCAATGTTGGAAGTGCATAATGTGGGTTGAACTTTGACAACAGCTGCAGTGCGAAGGTTATCCTTCTGTGTTCTTGGCTTTTAAATAAAAGCATACAAGTAAATATAATAATACATTGTTGATTAAGGACATGATGTACACCTGTAATATTGTGCAAACAATGGATGTAGGACTATTCCTCTTCAACATTACTTATATTTGTGTCATTTGAAAAAATACATATTTTAGTTAAAAATTAAAAACCCATGTTCAGTAGCTGTGAAAGGCCCGTTTGTGTACTTCTATATTGTTTGCAACCAATGTATTGTATACGGATGGAAGCGCGTCACACTAATAGATTAGATTTATTTTAAATGGAATGTAGCAGAACCAATTGGAGATAAATGAAAAGGATGAGCCACTGAGACACGCTCAGCAGAGTACAAGCAGCAGTGCTTGAACATGTAACTGGAGCGTGATCTGCACTCAAAAAAGTATAAAACACAGACTGAAGTGAACACTGAAACACAACTGTCCACAATCTGTGAAAAGCTCCTTTCTGTACTTCTATAGTGTTTGCAACCAATGTATTGTATACGGATGGAAGCGCGTCACACTAATAGATTAGATTTATTTTAAATGGAATGTAGCAGAACCAATTGGAGATAAATGAAAAGGATGAGCCACTGAGACACGCTCAGCAGAGTACAAGCAGCAGTGCTTGAACATGTAACTGGAGCGTGATCTGCACTCAAAAAAGTAAAAAACACAGACTGAAGTGAACACTGAAACACAACTGTCCACAATCTGTGAAAAGCTCCTTTCTGTACTTCTATAGTGTTTGCAAGTTGCAACCAATGTATTGTATACGGATGGAAGCGCGTCACACTAATAGATTAGATTTATTTTAAATGGAATGTAGCAGAACCAATTGGAGATAAATGAAAAGGATGAGCCACTGAGACACGCTCAGCAGAGTACAAGCAGCAGTGCTTGAACATGTAACTGGAGCGTGATCTGCACTCAAAAAAGTAAAAAACACAGACTGAAGTGAACACTGAAACACAACTGTCCACAATCTGTGAAAAGCTCCTTTCTGTACTTCTATAGTGTTTGCAACCAATGTATTGTATACGGATGGAAGCGCGTCACACTAATAGATTAGATTTATTTTAAATGGAATGTAGCAGAACCAATTGGAGATAAATGAAAAGGATGAGCCACTGAGACACGCTCAGCAGAGTACAAGCAGCATGCTTGAACATGTAACTGGAGCGTGATCTGCACTCAAAAAAGTAAAAAACACAGACTGAAGTGAACACTGAAACACAACTGTCCACAATCTGTGAAAAGCTCCTTTCTGTACTTCTATAGTGTTTGCAACCAATGTATTGTATACGGATGGAAGCACGTCACACTAATAGATTTGATTTTTTTTTTCTAATATAATGGAGCTGCACCAATTCCACAAAATAAAAAAAAAAAAAAAAAAAAAAGAGTCAGTGACACGTGCAGATGCCTACAAACAGCGTGGATGCAGAGCAAACTGCAGCGTCACCTGCACTGTCACACACACACCTTGCACAGAGCTGTTAAAACAACACTGGCAAAATGAAGCTTTAAACAGCGGTTGGTAAACTAGCCTGCCTCAAGCACAGTAGTACACAAAATCGCAATATCTAACTGTCCCTCAGAGTGAGCAGAGTAGCGTTCTGTCCCTTACTGAGTTCACAGCACAGTGACGCTAAAATGGCGGCGGCGCCTTTTATAGTGCATTCTGACATCATTTCAGCAGCCAATCACAGCCATGCCATTAGTTAAGATGACCGCAGCATTACAGGATGTGCCCACACTTCGTAGGATTCCTCATTGGCTGACTAAAAACACATTGCCTCTCAAAGAATTATGGGAACTTCCGATTCCGGTATACGATATGGAAAAAGTATCGGAATTAAGTATCGGAATTCCGATAACGCGAATATCGGCCGATACCCGATACTTGCGGTATCGGAATGCTCAAACACTAGTTAGAATTACAGTTAGGGTTAGAATTAGGTTTGGGTTGGAATTAGGGTTAGGATTTAGGTTAGGGTTGTGATTAGGGTTAGGGTTGGGTTTAGGGTTAGGGTTGGGATTAGTGTTAGGGTGTGATGGGGTTTGGGTTGGAGCTAGAACTGAGGGTTTCCACTATTTAGGCACATCAGGGGGTCTCCAAACGCAACATGTCACCCGTAGAACATTCCATCAAAGTCTGCTTTCCAAAACGTCGCTCCTTCCATTCCAAGCTCTCCCATGCACCCAAACAGTGGTTCCCCCCACATGCCAGGGGTTGTATATATATATATATATATATATATATAATATATATATACAGCTCTGGCAAAAATTAAGAGACCACTACATTAAAACCCTAGACAAAAAAAAAAAAAACCTGACTGGCACATCCAGACTAATGTGAACTAGGTGCAAACCAAGGGAAGCTACCCCCATGTAAAACATACAAAAAAAGACTGCACTCAAGCATACTAAAGCATGACAACATGGAATACATGAAATTTAGAATAGCAATATGGCTTTGGAATATAAGGAAAAATTTGAGACGCTTAGTATAAACATTTGGCCAAACATTTTAAAGCCCACCAACCATCGTCAAGGTGGTCTCAATTCTGGTGAGTCCCTGACCTAATGTGAACATACCTCTATTAGGCTGATATCTGAATTTCTGGGTGAATATGCACCTCTGTCAGTAATGCCTGCATTTATGGGTAAAGTGGGGACCTGGTGTAATTAAAATCACCACCTGGTGGGGGCGGAGTGCTCAGTCGGCAAGCTAACATTCAAAAGACAAAAAAAAAAAAAAAAAACCTGACTGGCACATCCAGACTAATGTGAACTAGGTGCAAACCAAGGGAAGCTACCCCCATGTAAAACATACAAAAAAAGGCTGCACTCAAGCATACTAAAGCATGACAACATGGAATACATGAAATTTAGAATAGCAATATGGCTTTGGAATATAAGGAAAAATTTGAGACGCTTAGTATAAACATTTGGCCAAACATTTTAAAGCCCACCAACCATCGTCAAGGTGGTCTCAATTCTGGTGAGTCCCTGACCTAATGTGAACATACCTCTATTAGGCTGATATCTGAATTTCTGGGTGAATATGCACCTCTGTCAGTAATGCCTGCATTTATGGGTAAAGTAGGGACCTGGTGTAATTAAAATCACCACCTGGTGGGGGCGGAGTGCTCAGTCGGCAAGCTAACGTCTCAAATTTTTCCTTATATTCCAAAGCCATATTGCTATTCTAAATTTCATGTATTCCATGTTGTCATGCTTTAGTATGCTTGAGTGCAGCCTTTTTTTGTACATTAAAACCCTGTCATGGGCAGCCAATTCTCCAGACCTGTACCCCATTGAAAACCTTTGGAATGTAATCAAGAGGATGATGGATAGTCACAAGTCATCAAACAAAGAAGAACTGCTTACATTTTTGCACCAGAAGGAGTGTGAAAGGCTGGTGGCAAGCATGCCAAGGCGCATGAAAACTGTGATTAAAAATCATGGTTATTCCACAAAATATTGATTTCTGAAGTCTTCCTGAGTTAAAACATTAGTATTGTTGTTTCTAAATTATTATGAACTTCTTTTCTTTGCATTTTCTGAGGTCTGAAAGCACAGTTTTTTTATTTTTACCAATTCTCCTTTTCAGAAAAAAAATGTATTGCTTGGAAATTCGGAGACATGTCAGAATTTTGTAGACTTAAAGAGCAATTTACATTTTACTCAAGAATATACCTATAAAGAGAAAAATCAGACAAACTGAACATTTAAAAGTGGTCTCTGGTACCCCTCGTTTAATGACATAAAAACCTGCAATGGTGACATGAATAACTTGAATCTGACAAAAGTAGTAATAAATAAAAATCTATGAAAATGAACAAAAGAAAGTCAGACATTGCTTTTCAACCATGCTTCCACAGAAAAAAATGAAACTCGTGAAATAGGCCTGGCCAGAAACTATGGTACCCTTATCTTAATATTTTGTTGCACAACCTTTTGAGGCAATCACTGCAATCAAATGATTCCTTTAACAGTCAATGAGACTTCTGCACCTCTCGACAGGTATTTTGGCCCACTCCCCAAGAGCAAACTGCTCCAGTTGTCTCATGTTTGAAGGTTGCCTTTTCCAGACAGCATGTTTCAGCTCTTTCCAAAGATGCTCAATAGGATTTAGATCAGGGCTCATAGAAGGCCACTTCAGAATAGTCCAATGTTTTCCTCTTAGCTATTCTTGAGTGTTTTTAGCTGTGTTTTTTGGGTCATTATCCTGTTAAAAAAAACCCTGGACCTGCGACTGAGACCAAGCTTTCTGACACTGGGCAGTACATTTCTCTCTAGAATCCCTTGATTGTCCTTAGATTTCATTGTACCCTGCACAGATTCTAGACACCCTGTGCCAGATGCAGCAAAGCAGCCCCAGAACATAACAGAGCCTCCATGTTTCACAGTAAGGACAGTGTTCTTTTCTTGATATGCTTCATGTTTCTGTCTTTGAACATAGAGCTGATGTGCCTTGCCAAAAAGTTCTATTTTTTTCTCATCTGTCCATAGAATATTCTCCCAGAAGCTTTGTGGCTTGTCAACATGTAATTTGGCAAATTCCAGTCTGGCTATTTTTATGATTTTTTTAACAATTATGTCCTCCTTGGTCATCTCCCATGAAGTTTACTTTGGCTCATAAAATGACAGATGGTGCGATCTGACACTGATGTCCCTTGAGCTTGAAGTTCACCTTTAATCTGTTTAGAAGTTTTTCTGGGCTCTTCTGTTACCATTCATATTATTCGTATCTTTGATTTGTAATTAATTTTCCTCCTGCAGCCACGTCCAGGAGGTTGGCTACAGTCTCATGGAGCTTAAATTTATGAATAATATGTGCAACTGTAGTCACAGAAACATCAAGCTGCTTAGAGATAGTATTATAACTTTTACCTTTAACATGTTTGTCTATAATTTTCTTTCTAATCTCCTGAGACAACTCTTTCCTTCGCTTCCTCACCAAACAGCACAGTGAGTATCTGTAGCCCTCTATACAGGCCCACTCACTGATTCCAAGATTGCAGACACCCGTGATGCTAATTAGTGGACAGGACACACTTTGATTTAGCATGTCAGTTTCGTCACATTATTTTCAAAGTTTCAGTGGTACCAACATTTCTTTCCAAGCCTATTTTATGAGTCTGACTTTCATTTGTTCATTTTCATATATATTTGATTTGTTATTGATTTTGTCAGATTAATAAGTAATAATACTAATAAAATAATTTTATAAATTAATATTAATTAAGTTATTTCTGTGACCATTGTGGGTTTTTCTGTAATTCAACGAGGGGTACCAACAATTTTAACCACGTATATATATATATATTATATATTATATATATATATATATATATATAAATATATGCAGCTCTGGGAAAAATTAAGAGACTACTGCAAAATTTTCACTTTGTCTGATTTTTCTCTTTATAGGTATATTTGTGAGTAAAATGTAAATTGCTCTTTTATTCTATAAACTACTGACAACATGTCGAATTTCCAAGCAATAAATTTTGTATTTATTTTCAGAAAATGAGAAATGGTAAAAATAACAAAAAAATGCAGTGCTTGCAGACCTCAAATAATGCTAAGAAAACAAGTTCATAATCATTTAGAAACAACAATGCTAATGTTTTAACTTAGGAAGAGTTCAGAAATCAATATTTGTGGAATAACCATGATTTTTAATCACAGCTTTCATGTGTCTTTGCATGTTTTCTACCAGTCTTTCACTCTGCTTCTGGGTGACCCTATGCAACTCCTGGTACAAAAATTTAAGCAGTTCTTTGTTTAATGGCTTGTGACTATCCATCTTACTCTTGATTACATTCCAGAAGTTTTCAATGGGTTCAGGTCTAGAGATTGGGCTGGCCTTGACAGGGATTTGATGTGGTGTTCCTTCATCCACACATTGATTGAACTAGTTGTGTGGCATGGTGCATTGTCCTGCTGGAAAAACCAGTCTTCAAAGTTGAATAACATTGCCTGAGCAGAAGGAATCAACTGTTTTTGCAGGATAACCTCGTATGCAGCTTGATTCATATGTCCTTCTCAAAGATTAACCTGCCCAATTCCAGCCTTGCTGAAGCATCCCCAGATCATCACCGATCCTCCACCAAATTTCACAGTGGGTGTAAGACACTGTGGCTTGTATGCCTTTCCAGGTCTCCATCTAACCATTAGGTGACCAGGTGTTGAGCAAAGTTGAAAATTAGAAATTAGACTCATCAGAGAAGATTACCTTACTCCATTCCTCTATGGTCCAATCCTTATGGTCTTTGGAAAACTTCAGCCTGGCTCTCCTTTGCTTCTCAATGATGAAAGGCTTTTTTCTAGCTTTACATGACTTGTGCCCTGCCTCTACGAGCCTGTTACAAACTTTTCTTGCTGTGCACTTCACGCCAGCTGCCATTTGCCATTCCTTTTGTAGGTCACTTAATGTCATCCTGCGGTTACTGAGTGAATTTTGAAGATGACTGTCATCCCTGTCAGTGGAGAGTCACAGTCATATCACCTGTGCTGCTGATATCTTGCTTAATGGGCTGGCTGCATCCTGTAGTGCATTTGTTCTGAGATCTGGGCAGGTGAGTGTTGCTGCCTTTTTTTGCTGTTTATATTGAATTTTTGGAGACCTTGAGTCTCCTTTAGTGGTTTTGCTGGATAGTGTAATTTTAACATTGATAGATAGAACATAAAAAATAAAATCCAGAAAATCAAATTTAAATTATTTAAATTTATTTGCATTATCCAGTGGAAAATAAGTATTTGATCCCCTACCAACCATTAAGAGTTATGGCTCCTACAGACCAGTTAGACACTCCTAATCAACTCGTTACCTGCATTAAACCCTTCCCGTCCTGTGACGCCATATAGGCGTCATGAAAGTCGGTGCCTTCCCGACCTGTGACGCCTATGTGGCGTCATGGGGAGATCACGTTCTTGTGGGTCGGGTGACCGGGGTCACTGAAAGGTCACCTGACCTGCAGGTACAGGAGGACTTATACTTCACCCCGGGGGGTGGCTTTGCCCCCTATGGCTACGATCGCTCTGATTGGCTGATGAAAGTGAAACAGCCAATCAGAGCAATTGTAATATTTCACCAATGAAACTTGGTGAAATATTGCAATCCAGCCATGGCAGATGCTGCAATATCATCGGCCATGGCTGGAGACCATGATTTGACCCCCCCCACTGACTGACGAGGTGATCTGCCCCCTTCACCGACTAATGACGGCGATCTGCCGCCGCAGTCAGTATTTGCTCCCCCTCCCCTGCCCTCCTCTTCCCCCTGTCTTCCAATGCCCCCCTCCCCTCTCTCGATACCTCCCAAGTCCCGGTGTCCTTCCTGCTGTTGCTCCATATTCCTCCATGGGCGCTGCCATCTTCCAAAATGGCAGGCAGATTCATTCATTCATTCCTGGTTTGATCACTGTGATAGACCCCATCACAGTGATCAAAATAAAAAAAAATAGTAAATAAACCCCCCCTTTATCACCCCCGTAGGTATGGAAAAATAATGAAATAAAGAAAATATATTAATTTTTATTTTTCCATTAGGGTTAGGGTTAGAATTAGGGTTAGAATTAGGTTTGGAATTAGGAATTAGGGTTAGGGTTGGAATTAGGGTTAGAGTTGGAATTAGGGTTGGGGTTGGAAATAGGGTTAGGGTTGGAATTAGGGTTGGGGTTGCAATTAGGGTTGGGGTTGCAATTAGGGTTAGGGTTGCAATTAGGGTTAGGGTTGGAATTAGGGTTGGGGTTGGAATTAGGGTAAGGGTTAGGGATGGAATTAGGGTTAGGGTTAGAGTTGGAATTAGGGTTAGGTTTGGGATTAGGGTTAAGATTAGTGTTAGGGGTGTGTTGGGGTTAGGGCTGGGATTAGGGTTAGGGGCGTGTTGGGATTAGGGTTAGGTTTGTGTTGGGGTTAGGCTTGTGGTTTGGGGTTAGGGTTGGCATTAGAATTGAGGGGTTTCCACTGTTTAGGCTCATCAGGGGCTCCCCAAGCACGACATGGCGCCACCATTGATTTCAGCCAATTTTGCTTTAAAAAATTCAAACGATGCTCCCTCCCTTCCAAGCTCCGCTGTGTGCCCAAACAGTGGTTTACACCAACATATGAGGCATCAGCGTACTCAGGAAAAATTTCACAACAACTTTGGGGGTCTAATTTATCCTGTTACCCTTCGGAAAATAAAAAAATGGGGCTAAAAATTATTTTTATGGAAAACAAATGATTTTTTATTTTCACTGCTCTGCGTTATAAGCTTCTGTCAAGCACTTGGGTGTACAAAGTGCTCACCACAAATTTAGATGAGCTCCTTGGGGGGTCTAGTTTCCAAAATGGGGTCACTTGTGGAGGGTTTCTACTGTTTAGGCACATCAGGTGCTCTGCAAATGCAACATGAAGCCCGCAGAAAATACCATCAAAGTCTGAATTTCAAAGCGTAACTACTTCCCTTCCGAGCCCAGACGTGTGAGCAAACAGTGGTTCCCCGACACATATGGGGTACCAGCGTACTCAGGATAAACTGGACAACAACTTGTGGGGTCCAATTTCTCCTGTTACCATTGTAAAAATAAAAAATTGCGGGCTAAACAATAATTTTTTGAGGAAAAATTTTTTTTTTATTTTCACGGCTCTGCGTTATAATTTTCTGTCAAGCACTTGGGGGTTCAAAGTGCTCACCACACATCTTGATAAGTTCATTGGGGGGTCTAGTTTCCAAAATGGGGTCACTTGTGGGGTTTCCACTGTTTAGGCACATCAGCGGCTCTCATGACACCCGCAGACTATTCTATTAAAGTCTGCATTACAAAACGTCACTATTTCTCTTCCGGGTCCTGACATGTGCCCACACAGTAGTTTCTCCCACATATGGGGTATCAGTGTACTTAGGACAAATTGGACAACAATTTTTGGTGTCCAATTTCTCCTGTTACCCTTGGGAAAATAAAAAATTGGAGACTAAAAGATCACGTTTATGGAAAAAAATGATTTTTTTATTTTCACGCTCGGGCGTTATAAACTTTAGTGAAACGCTTGGGGGTTCACAGTTCTCACCACACATTTAGATAAGTTCCTTGAGGGGTCTAGTTTCCAAAATAGTTTCATTTGTGGGGAGTTTCCACTTTTCCAACTTTTGAGGTCTTGTTATCCTTGGAAAAAAATTGGGGTGAAAAGATCATTTTTGTGGAAAAAATATGATTTTTTAATTTTATGACTCTATGTTATAAACTTGTGTAAAGCACTTGGGGGTTCAAAGTGCTCACCACAGATCTAGATATGTTCCTTAGGGGGTCTAGTTTCTAAAATGGGGTCACTTGTAGGGGGTTCCACTGTTTAGGCACATCAAGGGCTCTCCAAACGCGACATGGCGTCCAATCTCGATTCCAGCCAATTTTGGTTTGAAAAAGTCAAATGGCGCTTCTTCACTTCCAAGCTCTGCTGTGCGCCCAAACAGTGGTTCCCCCCATATATGGGGTATCAGCGTACTCAGGACAAATTGGACAACCACTTTTGTGGTCCAATTTCTCCTGTTACCCTTGGGAAAATGAAAAATTGGTGACTAGAAGATCATTTTTGTGGGAAGAAAATAGGATTATTTTTTTTCATGCCCGGGCATTATAAACTTCTGAGAAGCACTTGGGGGTTCAAAGTGCTCACCACAGATCTAGATAAGTTCCTTATGGGGTCCAGTTTCCAAATGGGGTCACTTGTGGGGGGTTTCCACTGTTTAGGCACATCAGGGGCTTTGCAAACTGAACATGACACCCATCAAAGTCTGCATTCCAAAACGTCATTAATTCCTTTCTGAGCCCTGCCATGTGCCCAAACAGTTTTACCCCCCACATATGGGGTATCAGCGTACTCAGGACAAATTGGACAACAACTTTTGAGGTCCAATTTCCTTGGGAAAATATCAAAAATTGAGGACTGAAAAAATAATTTTTGTGGAAACTTTTTTTTTCGCACCCAGGCATTATAAACACTTGGGGGTTCAAAGATCTAGATAAGTTCCTTAGGGGTCTAGTTTCCAAAATGGTGTCACTTTTGGGGGTTTTTCACTGCTTAGGCACAACAGTGGCTCTCTAAGCGCAACATGGCGTCCAATCTCAATTCCAGACAATTTTGGTTTGAAAAAGTCAAATTGCGCTACTTCCCTTCTGAGCCCTGCCATGCGCAGAGAGTGGTTTTACCCCACATATGGGGTATCGGTGTACTCAGGAGAAATTGAAAAACAACTTTATCTGTCCATTTTCTCCTTTTACCCTTGTAAAAATATAAAAATTGTTTGTAAAAGATCAATCTTGTGACTATAAATTTAAATGTTTATTTTTTCCTTCCACGTTGCTTCAGCTCCTGTGAAGCACCTGAAGAGTTAATAAACTTTTTTAATGTGGTTTTGATCAGCTTGAGGGATGCAGTTTTTAGAATGGTGTCACTTTTGGGTATTTTCAGCCATATAGACCCCTCAAACTGACTTCAAATATGAGGTGGTCCCTAAAAAAAATGGTTTTGTAAATTTTGTTGTAAAAATGAGAAATCGCTGGTCAACTTTTAACCCTTATAACTTCCTAACAAAAAAGAAATTTGCTTCCAAAATTGTGCAAATGTAAAGTAGACATGTGGGAAATGTAATTTATTAACTATTTTGTGTCACATAACTCTCTT
>JARQOD010010587.1:0-26770 GCA_033576555.1 Oophaga sylvatica | reverse complement strand
TTTTAGCCCCCGCTGGGGGATTTATGAAAGATAACTTTTCTGCTTCAACTGCCCCAATGCTGACGGCCCTGACTCTTATAAAAATGAAAAAGGGCTGGATTGGGCAAGACTTTGTACCCAACAAATGCATACAGTGAAACATAACCTTAAATACATTGTCTTTTTTGTGGAGGTGTATTCTCATGCACCTCTTCCAACCACACATGGGTACCCGCTCCTGATTTGGTCTGTGTCAGGCTCCCACCTTGGCAGATTGGCGTGAGCGAGGGTGTTGTGGACACACTTTTCCCACAAACCGGGACTACCCTGGAAGGGCCCATAATTTAATGCATCTACCTTGGTCTTCATGGAGCCTCTGATGGTGAGGTCAGGCTTGTGCGGCAGGTAGCTGCCATGTGGTACTCCAGAGGGGTGTTGGCTGTGGCTGCGATCCACTGGGGAACAAGACACTGGGGACAGGTGCGATGACAGACAGGCAGGTGAGCATGACGGGCCCACAGCTGGTACTCTGGAAAGGCGGGCATGGCTGGACAATGGCAGGTGGCACGGCTGGGGACACTGGCAGGCGGGCACGGTGGGACATTGGCAGGCGAGCACGGCGGGGACACTGGCAGGAGGGCACGGCTGAGACACTGGAGGCACGGCTAAAAACACAGACACGAGCAGGAAGGCGTGGTGTATGGAATAGGTAGCGACCTGTTCACACAGGAGTTGCATTTTACTGGTACTGGCAGGAAAGAGTGGTGTATGAAGGAAACAGGTTGTGAACCTGTTCACACTGGAGGTGCAGGTACGGGTACGGAAAGGATGGAAATATAGATGGGGAATGAAGGAACAGGTTTGGACCTGTTCACACTGGAGGAAACCGCAAGGCTGCGGAGAGGAGCTGCAGTTGGCAGCAAGATGTTCTGCAGCAGCAGGAGCGAAGCAAAGTGGAACCGCAAGGTATGCTTAGAGGAGCTTCAGCAAGAGGTTCTGCAGCAGGAGTGAAGCAAAGTGGAACTGCAAGGTATGCGGAGAGGAGCAGCAGCAAGAGGTTCTGCAGCAGCAGGAGAGAAGCAAAGCGGAACCGCAAGGTATGGGGAGAGGAGCTGAAGCAAGAGGTTCTGCAGCAGTAGTCAAGACATAGGGAGTAAACACAAGGGCAGGTAAGGACAGGCCGCAGCCTGGGATACAACAGACACAGGTACAGGACAAAGTACAGGCAGGGAAAGAAACGAGACGAGGCACAGGAACAATAAAACAGAGACCAGAATATACAGCCTCCTGGAGGGCAGACTGACAGGTACAAGGCAAAGTTAGGAACAAGGACACAGAGACCAGGATATTCTGCCTCCTGGAGGGCAGACAGACAGGTACAAAGTAAAGCTAGGAATCAAGCCTCCAAAGAAAGCAAAACACAGGACAGGACCTGGCAACTCAGCAGTAAGACACTGAGTAAAGGCATTGCTCAGGCAGTTACCAACGGGTGGAGCTGTCTTAATTACCAAAGGCCTCTTGGTAATTGGCCAGTGACACATTAGACAGGTGCACACTGATTCCATAAGAACCAGAGAGTGCCGGTGCCGCCCCCCTATGCACACAGCCAGGAAGCATGCAGAGAGCAGGCAGGAAGCAAGAGGCAAATAGCATGAAGCTAGCAGCAGAGAGAATTCACAGCATGGCCTGGAGCAGTGAATAAGTTGATGTATGGGGGATGGGAGGCCATGCAGTGATGCCAGCAGGGTTGTTACAGTCTGTTTGGTGTTATCCTCCACCTTAGCATCATCCTCATCATCCACAACCAGTACAACACCAGGGTGAATGTATTTTGTGCTGCTACAGCCAGTCCAATTTTTGGCAAGGGTGTTTTTATGATGCCCATTACTAATTTGAAACCAAAACAAATGTTACTCCCACAGGGGGAAATCTCATAAAAATGAGATGTATGTATATTCTTCCCATTTATTCTTATATTTTCCAGTTTTACTATCTGTGGAACATCCTCTTATGACCTAGTGTATACCTCTCCAATATAAAAATAGTGAAATCCTATTTTATTATATTTTTATTTATATCCCTGTCTCTGATCTGTTGCTAGGGACAATCACATCTCGTTGGACACATTCTGGCTTCATATCTATGAACCTGTGTTTTCCCCTCCCTTTTGTTATTTTCTTTCATAGGTGAATTGTCATTTTTTATTTATTTGTTTGATTTCAGTATGATTTATCATTATGTCTCCACATTCTCCACCACTAGATCACCAGGGTTACCGGTTCTGTGCTGCTACAGGCAGTCCAATTTTTGGCAATGGTGTCCATGATGCCCATAGTAAATTTTCAAAAAATGTACCCCCCATGCGGAAATGTTTGTCAGCCCATGCACTTCGTGTATGGGCGTTACAAGTCTAGGAGCCCCGCTCCTTAACATTGGGCCTAGTTTTTAATCAGACCTTGATCAATGTCTCCTCATTGTCCGCCACTAGATGACCTGGGTTAACGTGTTCTGTGCTGCTACAGGCAGTTCAATTTTCGGCAAGGGTGTCTATGATGCCCATAAAATATTTTTAACAATTTTACTCCCCAGGGGGAAATGTTTGCCAGCCCATACATTAAGTGTATGAACATTCCGAGTCTAGGATACCCGCTCCTTTAAATTGGGCCTAGTTTTGAATCAGGCCTTCCTCCACGTCTCATCAGCTGCTACCAGTAGATCACCAGGGTTAACGTGTTCCGTGCTGCTACAGCCATCGTCAAATTCCTAACAAGGGTGGGTGGATATGCTGGGCGTAAAATACTTGTTATGGAAAAGGTTGAGGTGTACCCCACAGGGGAAAATGTTTGCCAGGCCCAGCAACTTAGTGTATGGGCATTACGACTCTAGGAGACCCGCTCCTTTTTCTTATTGGTAATATGTATGGGTGAATGTTGTGAATGTGCTAGAAATGAATTCTGAGCAGAAGCTCCCTCTGGTGGTTACAAACAGTACTGAACTATCCAATGAAGATTGTGAAGATTGGCGATCAGGTGTTACTGACTGGTCTTATATAAGGGAGGTTCCCTCCCATCAGGGTTGCCGGTGATCAATTGTTCTGGTCTCATCTTTGATTCCTGTTCACTTTGTAGCTTGCTGTTTCGTGCCTGCATCTTCTGCTAACAGATAAGACATTTTCTTCTTTTAGTTTTTTGTGCTTGCTTTTTGCATTTTGTCCTGCACTTCTGTGGGGGTCTGCCGGGTCCCCTCCGGGGGCTTGTGCTCCTCTCAGTTTAGTTCTGCCACTGTTGTTTGTTCATTTGCCTTTTCCAGCTTTTTCAGTGGCTGCTGTTTAGTTTTTGTTACACCAGAGAACTAATTTAGGTGGTAGAGGTCGTGTGATCTCAGGTGTTTTTGTAATTAGTAGAGTTGGTACTTTTCAGGGTTTTTTTGGGACTGCAGTAAGTGTCCTTCCTATCCTTTTCTATTTAGGAAGTTTGGGCCCCAATGTTTGCTCATACTATTTTCTGTCCGTGTCTGTATTTTCTCTTGTCTAACCGCCATTACATGTTTGGGGGCTTTCTAAGTTCTTTGGGGATCTGCTCCGGGGCAGATAGTTTTCCTCTTTCTGTCTTTAGGTGTAGTTAGCTTCTCAGGCTATGACGAGGCGTCTAGGACCAACGTAGGTACGCTCCACAGCTGCCTTTAGTTGTGGTGGTTAGTCAGGGTACTGCAATCCATAGATTCCAACCTCTCTGGTGTATTTCCTTTTTTGCCTGCTCTCCTCAGCTACCAAATCATAACAGTATCACCGGCCCAAACTGAAAATTATATGGTACTCACAGAAGGGAAAAATATTGTGGAAAGAAAAAAGTTGTCAGAGTTGTCAGAGATTTTTTTTTTTTTTTTGTTTGTTGCATTTTTTTTTCCCTCTGTATCTCTGGGTGCTGAGGAGGATTTTTTTTTCTCTCAATGGAGTTTGCACAGTTGTCTGGCCGTGTGGATCAGCTTGCCACTGAGGTTCGGAGTATTGCTACCTATCTTGCGAGGTTGCCTGTTGTGGAACCTAGGATTCCCATGCCAGATTTGTTTTTAGGGGATCGAGCTAAATTTCTGAATTTCAAAAATAACTGTAAGTTGTTTTTTGCCTTGAAATCTAAGTCCTCAGGGAATGCTGCACAGCAGGTTCAAATTGTCATCTCTCTCCTGCGCGGCGATCCTCAGGATTGGGCTTTTTCCCTGACACCTGGGGATTCTGTTTTGAGTAATGTTGATGCATTTTTTCAGGCTCTGGGGTTATTGTACGATGAGCCTAATGTCACTGATCAAGCTGAAAAAGCCTTGTTGGCATTAAATCAGGGTCTGGAGGACGCTGAGTTGTACTGTCAGAGATTCCGTAGGTGGGCAGTCCTGACCAAATGGAATGACGATACTTTGGCAGCCCTTTTTCGGAAGGGTCTGTCAGAGAATGTAAAGGATGTTATGGTGGGATTCCCTGTCCCCTCTGGTCTCAATGATTCTATGTCATTAGCGATTCAGATTGACAGACGTTTGCGTGAGCGTAGAGGTATGCGTGGAATAGTGTTGCCTTGTGAACCAGCTTCTGAACCCATGCAGTGTGATTGAGTGGCTTCTGGGGCACAGCGTCATGAGTTTCGAAAACGCAATGGGTTATGTTTCTACTGTGGTGATGCCTCTCATGCTATTTCAGTCTGCCCTAAGCGGGGAAGACGTTTTGCACGCTCAGTTGTCTTGGGTAATGTTCAGACTAAATTTTTGTTGACTGTTACCCTGATTTGCTCCCTGTCCACATTTTCCGCTCAGGCTTTCGTTGATTCGGGAGCAGCTATTAACCTGATGGATTTTGATTTTGCTAAACGTTGTGGGTTTCCCTTGATACCCCTACGGAAGTCTATTCCCCTACTGGGGATCGATTCTACCCCTTTGGCTGAGAATAAACCTCAGTTCTCTACTCCGGTGATAATGAGGGTTGAACCTGATCATCAGGAGAGTTGCAAATTTTTGGTGCTGTATAATCTGCATGACATTATCGTACTGGGTTTCTCTTGGTTACAGTCTCATAATCCTGTTTTGGATTGGAAATCTGTGTCTGTAACCAGTTGGGGCTGCCAATGTGTTAATACCAACACTCCTGTTTTTTCTGCCTCCCCCAGGCTCAGGATGTTCCTTACTTTTTGACTGATTTTTCTGATGTGTTTAGCGAAAGTAAATCTGCATCCTTGCCCCCCCATAGGAGCTATGACTGCGCTATTGAATTAGTGCCTGGTAGTAAATTCCCTAAAGGTCGCCTTTTTAACTTGTCTGTACCTGAACATGACGCTATGCGGTCTAATATCAAGGAGTCATTGGAGAAGGGTCATATCAGACCATCCTCTTCATCCTTGGGTGCCGGTTTTTTCTTTGTGGCCAAAAAGGATGGTTCATTAAGGCCGTGTATTGATTATCGTCTCTTGAACAATATCACTGTGAAATATCAATATCCGTTACCCTTGATTTCTGACCTGTTTTCCAGGGTGAAAAGTGCTACTTGGTTTACCAAGCTTGACCTCAGGGGAGCATATAACCTTATTCGCATTAAGCACGGGGATGAATGGAAGACGGCATTTAATACCCCAGAGGGGCATTTTGAGTACCTAGTGATGCCCTTTGGGATCACTAATGCTCTTTCTGTCTTCCAGTCCTTCATGAATGACATTTTCAGGGATTTTGTGGATAAATTTCTGATTGTTTATTTGGATGATATCTTGATTTTTTCCAATGACTGGGACTCTCATGTGAAACATGTTCGGACTGTGTTCCAGATTTTGAGAGAGAATGCTCTGTATGTGAAGGGATCAAAGTGTCTTTTTGGCGTACAGAGGATCTCATTTCTGGGATTCATTTTGTCCCCATCTGTTATTGAAATGGACCCGGTCAAGGTTCAGGCCATCTGTGATTGGGTCCAACCTACTTCATTAAAGGCTCTTCAAAGATTCTTGGGTTTTGCCAATTTTTATCGTAAATTTATTGGTAATTTCTCTGTTATTGTTAAACCATTGACTGATTTGACCAAAAAGGGTTCTGATGTGGTGAATTGGCCTCCTGAGGCAGTCTCTGCGTTTCAGGAACTTAAGCAGAGATTCACTTCTGCTCCTGTTCTACGGCAGCCTGATGTTTCTCTGCCATTTCAGGTGGAGGTTGATGCCTCTGAAATTGGGGCAGGTGCCGTTTTGTCCCAAAGAGATCCAGAGACCTCTAAAAGTAACCCTTGTGCCTTTTTCTCTCGAATATTTTCTCCAACTGAACGTAATTATGACGTGGGTAATCGGGAGTTATTGGCCATGAAGTGGGCTTTTGAAGAGTGGAGACATTGGCTGGAGGGAGCCAAACATCAGGTGGTGGTCCTCACGGACCATAAGAATCTGGTTTATCTGGAATCAGCCAAGCGACTTAATCCTAGACAGGCCAGGTGGGCCTTGTTTTTCACACGTTTTAATTTTGTGGTTTCCTTTCTTCCTGGCACTAAGAATGTTAAGGCGGATGCCCTCTCGAGGGGTTTCCTTGCGGACTCTCCTGAGTTGTCTGATCCTGCTGTTATTTTGAAAGAGGGTGTAGTTCTTTCCGCCATCTCGCCCAATTTGAGACTGGCTGTAAGGTTCTTTGTCTCTGTTGACATGTTCCTTGAAACTCAGTTTTCCGTCGGACATTTTGCTTTCTGTCTTTCTGCAGCTCTTGCCCTCAGTTAATATGGAGTTTCCAGTTTTCATGTTCCCGCCCTGATTCTTCCCTCTTGCTTCTTAAGCAGCCTCAGCTGAACAATCAGTGCTCCTGAATCAAGCCTCAGTCAGTCTGTGACCTGACTCCTGGAAGCCTTGGACTTGTACTCCAGCTATTCCCTACTGAGGAACCTTGGAACACTTTTGGACTCTGGAAACCTGCTGTTTGGTGAATCCATGTTTGCAGAGGAATTACGGTACAGAGAAGAGATCCTGAACCTGCTTTGGAGATTTATTGTAGTGCTTGAAGTTACTCTGGCCTGCTGTGTCTCCTGTCGCTGTTCCTGCAAACTGTGTGAACTTTTCAGCATGCTTGTATGAAGTAATACAAGTAATTTCATTTCAACCTATGTCTCCTGTGTTTTCCTCGCACCCAAGCACAAGACGCTATAGGAACTGTACACTATACATGACAAGATTCAGGAGCCAATGTTTAGTGTCTGCTGGGTCTGGGAAAGCCGTGTCTGCTGTGACTGTGGATATCAGATGTCTGTCTAATACCTTATGTGATGACAGTGGTTGTGACTTCTCACAACCATTCCAGGTGAG
This sequence comes from Oophaga sylvatica, assembly GCA_033576555.1. NCBI lineage: Eukaryota > Metazoa > Chordata > Amphibia > Anura > Dendrobatidae > Oophaga > Oophaga sylvatica. Next base: position 19,490 of record JARQOD010010587.1, on the reverse strand, counting down.
CGCATTCCCTTAAAATTTTACTCTGGAGTGTTACCACAGGTAAACACTATTGTTTTTTTTTTTTTTTTCCTTTCCTCTTCTCCTTCCAGCACCTCTGCCTTAAAAGATCTGGAAGATGGAGGCCCGCATAAAGGAACTTTGCGGAGTGACTGATACAATCCTTTCAGATGTACAGACTTTAAAAACCCGTTTTGCAAGCCTACAGGACCTCACTAATCATAATTTGCAAGTGTTTGGACAGACTACCCAGGAATTGCGAGCCAGGATTGAGGCTCTAGAGGAACGAGCCCAGGGTCCTGCCATAACCCCAAGTTCTGGGATCCCCAAATTACCTCCTTTTCGTTTTGGCGGTGAACGTGAGAAATTCAGGGGATTTATTAATCAATGCAATTTATTTTTCTCTGCACATGCTTTACAATTTCCCACTGAACGATCCAAAGTGCTTACTATAATCATGTTGCTTACCAATAAGGCTTTGATGTGGGCAATCCCTCTGATTGAGACTGAGGATGATTGTTTGAATCACCTTGATGCTTTTATTTCAGCCATGGGGCAGGTGTTTGATGACTCCAATCGAGGTGCAACAGCTGAAGCAGCCATGTTAACTTTGCGCCAAGGTAAGCGTTCAGTAGCCGAATATGCCTTGGATTTCAGGAGATGGGCTCTTGATACCACTTGGGACACTTCCGCCAAAAAATCTATTTTTCGGAAAGGGTTGTCTCCACTGATTAAGGATGAACTTGCTCGTGCCGACCCTCCCACTGCGTTAGGTGACTTTATTAACTATTGTATCCGTATTGATGTTCGTCTGACTGAACGCAGACAAGAGAGATGGTTCGAAAATAATCGCACTAACCTTTTACTACCTCCCTCCTCAGCTAAGGAACCTTTGAGTAGGATCACAAGGGAACCAGAACCTGAACCCATGCAGGTGGACTCTTTACAAAGACGGGTTAGTCAAAAAACAACAGAAGTACAGTACAATATGGTGTGACAATATATAAACTAAAATGCACCAATGTGTAAAATAAATCAACATATATACACGACTAATTGAATCTGCACCCCTAAGTGCGAATGGATAACCATCCAATGAATGAAATAAAAAACCCAAGTGCAAAAGAAGAGGAAGGGGGGAAAAAGGACCACCAAGGCAGGTTTAGACAAAACACATATATTTATTGGAATAATATAAACAAATGCACAAACATATAATAAAATAACAATGATGTTTAACAGAAAGCAAAAAATTCCACCCTATAATGCCCAATAATAGGGATATATATCCATATAAAGGAAACGGTATGTGATATAAGAGTGCAGGTAGAAAATCTACAAAAATAATTGTGATGGTAAAAAGTACAAAAAAATATGATATATATATATGTGATGCTGATGAATAACACAAAACCTAATTGTGTACTAAAAATACCAAAAAAGTTGCTAGTAACACAAGTGCACAATGAATAAATCTACGTGTGAGCTGCTCAATAGCAATGAAATGAATACCCTAAAATCAATTAACCAAGCGATGGAGAAAAACCTGTGCTCACAAAACGTGCCCAAATATAAACAAGTGCTACCATGCAACCGAAAACACAATACCTGAAACAATGCAGAGGGGCAATAAGGGTGGATATGTCGCTTCCTGGAACGCGCCCGACGCGCGTTTCAGAAATAATTCCTTCGTCAGGGGGAAGGAATTATTTCCGAAACGCGCGTCGGGGCGCGTTCCAGGAAGCGACATATCCACCCTTATTGCCCCTCTGCATTGTTTCAGGTATTGTGTTTTCGGTTGCATGGTAGCACTTGTTTATATTTGGGCACGTTTTGTGAGCACAGGTTTTTCTCCATCGCTTGGTTAATTGATTTTAGGGTATTCATTTCATTGCTATTGAGCAGCTCACACGTAGATTTATTCATTGTGCACTTGTGTTACTAGCAACTTTTTTGGTATTTTTAGTACACAATTAGGTTTTGTGTTATTCATCAGCATCACATATATATATATTCATATTTTTTTGTACTTTTTACCATCACAATTATTTTTGTAGATTTTCTACCTGCACTCTTATATCACATACCGTTTCCTTTATATGGATATATATCCCTATTATTGGGCATTATAGGGTGGAATTTTTTGCTTTCTGTTAAACATCATTGTTATTTTATTATATGTTTGTGCATTTGTTTATATTATTCCAATAAATATATGTGTTTTGTCTAAACCTGCCTTGGTGGTCCTTTTTCCCCCCTTCCTCTTCTTTTGCACTTGGGTTTTTTATTTCATTCAAAGACGGGTTAGTGATGCACGCAAAGAACATCGTATAAAGGAAAATCTATGTTTCTACTGTGGTAAGTCAGGGCTAGAGTTGAGCGATACTTTCCGATATCCTAAAGTATCGGAATCGGAATGGTATCGCCGATATCACTAAAATATCGGCGATACCCGATACCGATACCGGAAGTCCATGTAAGTCTATGGGAACAAAATATCGCAACTAAAAAAACCCATTCTTTCCTTGTAAACACTAAATATACACACATAGAATACATATATATATATATATACATGTCTTTGTGACATATATATATATATACATATATGTATAGTTTATACACTTCTACATAGTAAAATATCCTATGATTCAATTGCCGGGTAAAGCCGGCTTCAGTGAAAAGACAGAAGCACCCGACATGAAATGACACTTGGTGTACATAGGGTTAACCATGTCTTTTCATGTCGTTTGCTATCTGATTTGCACAAACAATTAAATCAGTCAATGTGTGCAAAATTTCACACCTGTAGGGGTTAATTAAAGGTGTAAATTCGTTGTAAAAAAACGGACTTTTTTGCTACGAATTTACACCTTTAATTAACCCCTACAGGTGTGAAATTTTGCACACATAGTCTGATTTAATTGTTTGTGCAAATTAGATAGCAAAGGACATGAAAAGACATGGTTAACCCTATGTACTCCAAGTGTCATTTCATGTCGGGTCACCCGACATGTAATGACACTTGGTGTACATAGGGTTAAACATGGATCTCTGAGACCCTGCATAGACTATAGGGAACTCAATAAGGTTACTATTAGAAACCGTTATCCATTGCCTTTAATCCTGAGTTGTTGGAGAGAGTGCGGCATGCCAAAATTTTCTCTAAACTGGATCTCCGTGGGGCCTATAACTTGGTCCGTATTAGACCTGGGGATGAATGGAAGACTGCTTTCAGGTCACGCTATGGACACTTTGAATATCTAGTTATGCCTTTTGGTCTGAGTACCGCCCCAGCCACTTTCCAACACTTCGTGAATGATATCTTCAGGGATCTCCTAGATACATTTGTGGTGATTTATCTGGATGATATTCTAATTTTTTCTAACTCCACAGAGGAACATCATGGACATGTGAGAATGGTCTTAGAACGCCTAAGACAAAACCATCTCTACATCAAGCTTGAAAAATGTGAATTCCATAGGACCGAAATTCAATTTCTGGGGTATGTACTATCTACGCAAGGGATTAGTATGGATGGAAGCAAGACCCAAGCCATCAAGGATTGGCCAATTCCTAGAAATGTGAAGGAGGTGCAGCGTTTCATCGGGTTTGCCAACTTCTATAGACGTTTCATTAAGAATTTTTCTGAGGTAGTGTCACCTATCACCCAACTTACCCGGAAACAGTCTAGGTTCTCCTGGACCCGCAAGCTCAGGAAGCATTTTCCTGTTTAAAGGATAAATTTACCACCGCACCTATCTTAGTACATCCCAACCCCGAGCTTGCCTTCATAATAGAGGTGGATGCTTCAGACTGTGCCGTTGGAGCTATACTCTCTCAGAGAACAGGTGAGAAGAATGTCTTGCATCCCTGTGCCTTCTTTTCCCAGCAGTTGTCTTCGGCTGAGAGGAACTATGATGTGGGCAATAGAGAATTGTTGGCCATTATTGCCGCCTTCAAGGAATGGAGACACCTTCTTCAGGGTGCTGCACAGCAAATAGTCGTCCTGACAGACCATCGTAACCTTGAATTTATCAGGTCGGCTAAGTGCCTGACTCCTTGCCAGGCTCGCTGGAATCTTTTCCTAAACCAATTTAATTTTGTCATTTCTTATAGATCAGGATCGCGCAATGGAAAGGCTGATGCGCTCTCTAGGATTCATTCAGCAGAGACACGTCCACTTACTCCTCCTAAGACTATTCTTCCTGACTCTAGATTCCTGGGAGTGATTCATAATCAAGACCTACTTAAGGACATCAAGGAAGCATACCATGCGGATTCTTTGTTGGCTCAACCCCAAGGGACGTAAGTCTTGTCTTTAAGAATGGTGTGTGGATTCAGGGACAACGTCTGTATATACCTGAAACAGTCAGATTGAGAGTATTGCAACTCATCCACGATTCCAAGATAGCCGGGCATAGGGGAATTCTAAAGACACAAGAATTTCTTTCTCGTTTCTTTTGGTGGCCCACTTACAGGAAAGATGTCTTAAACTATGTCACTTCATGTGAAGTCTGTGCAAGATGCAAAACACTCGCTCCTCACCAACTGGTCTGTTGCAACCTCTTCCCACCCGTCCGCCCGTGGGGATCCATTTCTATGGACTTCATTGTGGAGTTACCAACCTCTCAAGGGAAGAACACCATTCTAGTGGTGGTTGACCGTCTAACAAAGGCAGCTCATTTTATCCCTTGTGTCGGCTTACCCACTGCAAAACAGACATCAGACTTGATGATTAAGAATGTGTTTCGCTTACATGGAGTACGGATGAGGTCATTTCGGATCGAGGGGTGCAATTCACTTCAAGGTTTTGGCAAAATTTCTGTGCAGCATTGGACATTAAGTAAACCTTTCTTCTGCTTTTCATCCCCAGACTAATGGACAGACAGAACGAACCAATCAGACCTGGAGCAGTATCTCCGTGTTTTATCTGCCACCTACAGGATGATTGGGTGGATCTACTTCCACTGGCTGAGTTCTCTTATAAGAACTCTCAGAGCGCCTCCACTAAGCAGTCTCCTTTTTACTCAAACTAGGTTATCATCCTAACATTCTTCCTCGATTTCCCATAGATACGCCCTTGCCGGCAGTGGCTGAAAGAATCACTTCTTTACAAAAGAATATGGATCTTCTAAAGGAAAATCTAGAATTGGCTCAGGAAAGGTACAAGAAAGCAGCAGATAAATTTCGGAAACCTGCACCAGCTTTCAAGGTAGGAGATTTGGTCTGGCTGTCAACCAGAAATCTTAAATTAAAGATTCCATCGTCTAAATTGGGACATAAGTACATTGGACCTTATAAGATCAATAAGATTATAAGTGCTGTTGCTTGTCGTCTTCAACTGCCCAGAACTATGAGAATCCACCTGTCTTTCATGTATCCCTACTAAAGGCTGCAACACCCAATACGTTTCCTGGACGTTCTTCTCCTTGCCCTGACCCAGTGCTGGTCGATGGTCAGGAAGAATTTATGGTGGAAAGGATTCTAGATTCCAGGTTGTACAGAAATCAGTTGCAATATTTGATTAAATGGCAGGGCTACCAGTGGAGGACAAACTCATGGGAACCAGTCAATAATGTAAATGCTCCTCGCCTGCTCCGCCAGTTTCATCAGAGGTACCCTGACAAGCTGGTCTGAGGTCATCCGGAGGTTGTCCTAAGGGGGGAGTAATGTAAGGTTCTTTGTCTCTGTTGACATGTTCCTTGAAACTCAGTTTTCCGTCGGCCATTTTGCTTTCTGTCTTTCTGCAGCTCTTGCCCTCAGTTAATATGGAGTTTCCAGTTTTCATGTTCCCCCCTGATTCTTCCCTCTTGCTTCTTAAGCAGCCTCAGCTGAACAATCAGTGCTCCTGAATCAAGCCTCAGTCAGTCTGTGACCTGACTCTGGAAGCCTAGGACTTGTACTCCAGCTATTCCCTACTGAGGAACCTTGGAACACTTTTGGACTCTGGAAACCTGCTGTTTGGTGAATCCATGTTTGCAGAGGAATTACGGTACAGAGAAGAGATCCTGAACCTGCTTTGGAGATTTATTGTAGTGCTTGAAGTTACTCTGGCCTGCTGTGTCTCTGTCGCTGTTCCTGCAAACTGTGTGAACTTTTCAGCATGCTTGTATGAAGTAATACAAGTAATTTCATTTCAACCTATGTTCCTGTGTTTTACTCGCACCCAAGCACAAGACGCTTAGGAACTGTACACTATACATGACACTGGCTCTGGAAGGGTGTCAAGGAGGATAAACCCGAGCGCTGCCCTATTGGGAAATTGTTTGTCACAGACCGGTGGAAAAAGAGTGTGATGTCTGAGATTCATTGTTCCGCGTTGGCCGGTCATCCCGGAATTTTTGGTACCAGAGACTTGGTTAGTCGGTCCTTTTGGTGGCCTACTTTGTCTCGTGACGTCAGGGAATTTGTGCAGTCCTGCGGGACTTGCTCTCGCTCCAAGCCTTGCTCTCGCTCTAGTGGTTTGTTTTATGCCATTGCCTGTGCCCAGAGGACCATGGACCCATATCTCTATGGATTTCATTTCCGACCTCCCTGTTTCTCAGAGAATGACCATTATCTGGGTGATTTGTGATAGGTTTTCAAAATGATACATCTTGTGCCATTACCTAAGTTGCCTTCCTCCTCTGAATGGTGCCTTTGTTCCTTCAGCACGTGGTTCGGTTACACGGCATTCCTGAGAACATTGTGTCTGACAGAGGAGTCCAGTTTGTTTCCAGATTTTGGAGGACATTTTGTTCTAAACTTGGTGTTCAATTGTCTTTCTCCTCGGCTTTTCATCCTCAACCAATGGACAAACTGAGAGAACAAACCAGACATTGGAGACTTATCTAAGATGCTTTGTGTCTGCTGATCAGGATGACTGGGTCTCTTTTTGCCTTTGGCTGAGTTTGCTCTTAATAATAGGGCTAGCTCTGCCACTTTGATGTCTCCATTTTTCTGCAATTTTGGGTTTCACCCTCGATTTTCTTCAGGACAGGCGGAGGCTTCTGTCTGTCTAGGTGTTGACTCTGTTGTGGAGCGTATGCAGCAGATTTGGGACCAGGTAGTGGAGAGGTTGTCCCTCTCTCAGGAGAGGGCCAGCGGTTTGCCAACCGGATAGGACTGATGGTCTTCGGTTTGAAGTGGGGGACTTGGTATGGTTGTCTCAAGAAATATCCTATGAGAGTTGCATCTCCTAAGTTTAAGCCTAGGTTCATTGGACCTTATAGATCATGGAGATTCTTAATCCTGTTTCCTTTCGTTTACTTCTTCCAGGGACATTTAAGATCCATAACGTGTTCCACAAGTCCTTATTGAAGAGGTTTGTCGAGCCTGTGGTTCCTATGGCTGTGCCTCCTGACCCTGTTTTGGTTGAGGGCAATCTGGAGTATGTGGTTGAGAAAAATATTGAATTCTCGTTTTTCTAGACGGAAACTCCCGTATTTGGTTAAGTGGAGAGGTTATGGTCAGGAGGACAATTCTTGGGTGTTTGCTTCGGACATCCATGCTAGGAGACTCATCCGTGCATATCACAGAGCTCATCCTGACTGACCTGGTTGCTCAAATGAGGGTTCGGTGACCCTCCTCAAGGGGGGGGTACTGTTGTGAATGTGCTAGAAATGAATTCTGAGCAGAAGCTCCCTCTGGTGGTTACAAACAGTACTGAACTATCCAATGAAGATTGTGAAGTTTGGCGATCAGGTGTTACTGACTGGTCTTATATAAGGGAGGTTCCCTCCCATCAGGGTTGCCGGTGATCAATTGTTCTGGTCTCATCTTTGATTCTGTTCACTTTGTAGCTTGCTGTTTCGTGCCTGCATCTTCTGCTAACAGATAAGACATTTTCTTCTTTTAGTTTTTTGTGCTTGCTTTATGCATTTTGTCCTGCACTTCTGTGGGGGTCTGCGGGTCCCCTCCGGGGGCTTGTGCTCCTCTCAGTTTAGTTCTGCCACTGTTGTTTGTTCATTTGCCTTTTCCAGCTTTTTCAGTGGCTGCTGTTTAGTTTTTGTTACACCAGAGAAATAATTTAGATGGTAGAGGTCGTGTGATCTCAGGTGTTTTTGTAATTAGTAGAGTTGGTACTTTTCAGGGTTTTTTTGGGACTGCAGTAAGTGTCCTTCTATCCTTTTCTATTTAGGAAGTTTGGGCCCAACGTTTGCTCATACTATTTTCTGTCTGTGTCTGTATTTTCTCTTGTCTAACCGCCATTACATGTTTGGGGGCTTTCTATGTTCTTTGGGGATCTGCTCCGGGGCAGATAGTTTTCCTCTTTCTGTCTTTAGGTGTAGTTAGCTTCTCAGGCTGTGAGGGAGGCGTCTAGGACCAACGTAGGTACGCTCCACGGCTGCCTTTAGTTGTGGTGGTTAGTCAGGGTACTGCAATCCCATAGATTCCAACCTCTCTGGTGTATTTCCTTTTTTGCCTGCTCTCCTCAGCTACCAAATCATAACAGGTGAAGATGAAGAAGTTTGTGCCATGGGTTGTGTTTATAGTTAAGGACGGTGCACTCCTCTTTAAACTTAGTTTTTCACGAGCATCCGTCAGTTTGTTTGGTTTTCCTGCGACACTGATCTGCTTTCTGAAATTTCAGCATCTCAAGGACATGTTGCACTTTGCCCTTTATACAGACACGTGCGTGTTTGGAAACATCTTTTGGACGGGCATTTCATAGGCCGAGTCTCATACGCTCATCTGTTACACCGATCTTCTGACGGCATGAAACCGATTCTGGTAATTGATGGTGGCTAAACGACGAAATCATTGTAGGCTATATCCTGGCTATTATACCCCCCATAGCCATGCTGTTATTAATCATGTACTTTCCCATTCCTGTCATCACCATTCCCCTTTTCCTGATCACTTCATCCAACGATTCGCCCGCCATTATTTTTCCTAAAAAACCTGCACCTTCCCAGCAGCAACTGTCTAGGAAAACACGTTACAGTTTTGCAAGATGTTTATGATGCCTCTAAAAAAAAATTTACACACTATGTTGATATCTACCCCCCGGGGGAAATGTTTTCCAGCCAGTGAATTGGCATTCCAAGTATAGGAGAAAAGCTTCTTTAAATTGGGCCTAGTTTTGAATCAGGCCTTCCTCCTCGTCTCATCAGCGCTGCAGTAGATTACCAAGGTTAACGTGTTCATAGAATCATAGAATCATAGAATCATAGAATGGTTAGAGTTGGAAGGGACCTCCTGGGTCATCTGGTCCAACCCCCTGCTCAAAGCAGGATTCTCTAAATCATCCAGACAGATGTCTATCCAGCCTCTGTTTGAAGACTTCCATTGAAGGAGAACTCACCACCTCTTGTGGCAGCCTGTTCCACTCATTGATCACCCTAACTGTCAAAAAGTTTTTTCTAATATCTAATCTGTGTCTCCTCCCATTCAGTTTCATCCATTGCTTCTAGTCTTTCTTGCGCAAATGAGAATAAAGATGATCCTTCTACAATGTGACAGCCCCTTTAGATATTTGTAGACAGCTATTAAGTCTCCTCTCAGTCTTCTTTTTTGCAAGCTAAACATTCCCAAATCCTGCAACCGTTCCTCATAGGACATGGTTTGCAGACCGGTCACCATTCTGGTGGCTCTTCTCTGAACTTGCTCCAGTTTGTTGATGTCTTTTTTAAAATGTGGTGCCCAAAACTGGACACAGTATTCCAGATGAGGTCTGACAAAGAGGAGTAGAGGGCAATAATGACCTCACGTGATCTAGACTGTATGCTTCTGTTGATACATCCTAGAATTGCATTTGCCTTTTTTGCTGCTGCATCACACTGTTGACTCATGTTAAGTCTGTGATCAATTAGTATACCCAAGTCTTTTTCACATGTGCTGTTACTTAGCCCTATTCCTCCATTTTGTATATGCTTTTTTCATTTTTATTGCCCAGATGTAGTACTTTGCATTTTTCCCTGTTAAAATCCATTCTGTTAGTTGCTGCCCACTGCTCCAGTTTATGTATATCTTTTTGAATCCTCTCTCTCTCTTCTCTAGTATTAGCTACCCCTCCTAGCTTTGTGTCATCAGCAAATTTGATCAGTTTACCCTCAATTCCTTCATCTAAATCATTGATAAAGATGTTGAACAATACAGGGCCAAAACAGAGCCTTGTGGTACCCACTTGAGACATTCTTCCAATGGATGTGCAGCCATTTACAACCACTCTTTGGGTCCGATCACTAAGCCAGTTATGATCCACCTACAGTTGCCTTGTCCATTCCATACTTAGTCATTTTTTCAATAAGGATTGTGTGAGATACTTTGTCAAATGCTTTGCTGAAGTCAAGATATACTATATCTACAGCATTTCCCTGATCCACCCAGTCAGTGATTCTGTCATAGAAGGAAATTAAGTTAGTCTGACATGACTTATTAGTTACAAACCCATGCTGACTCTGTTTTAATCACTTCATTCTTATCCAGGTACTTGCATACATGTTCTTTAATAATTTGTTCAAAGATCTTTCCTGGTATAGAAGTCGACTCACCGGCCTGTAGTTCCCTGGGTCCACCTTCTTCCCTTTTTGAAGATAGGAACAACATTTGCTCTTCTCCAGTCTTCTGGGACTTCTCCTGTTCTCCAAGAATTTTCAAAGATTATGGACAGTGGTTCAAGAATTTCTTCTGCTATCTCCTTCAGTACCCTGGGGTGTAATTCATCTGGACCTGGAGACTTGAATTCATTTAGGTTAGCTAAATGTTTCCTCACTGTCTTTCTGTTTATAGATATCCTGGATTCTTCTATTCCTTTAATAGGACAGTGAAGATCAGTGATGTTTACATTTCCTTTTGAGAGAAAACAGATGCAAAATAGGAATTTAAAGTTCAGCCTTCTCAACATCCTGACTTACCATTTCATATTTTCATCCTGTAAAAATCCTATAGCATCTTTGACTTTTCTTTTACTTTTGACGTATCCCCAAAATCCTTTTTTGTTGCTTTTGACGTCACTTGCAAGCCTTAATTCATTGTCAGCTTTAGATAATCTGATTTGTGCCCTGCAGGTTCTGCAGACGGCATTATATTCTTCTTTAGATATGCCTCCCTCTTTCCATTTGATAAACATTTCTTTCTTCCTTTTTAGCATGTGTTTAAGTTCTATGTTCATCCATCCTGGTTTCCTTAAATGCTTCCCATTCTTCCTCTTTTCGGAATTGTTAACGATTGTGCTTTGAGAATCTCATTTTTCAAGATTTTCCATCCTTCCTGGACATTTTTGTCCTTAAGGATATCCAGCCATTGGATCCCTCCAATTCTCTTTCTGAGTTCCTTAAAATCTGCCTTTCTGAAATCTAACCTTGACGTCTGAGTCTTCACAGGTCTTCCTCTTTGTTATCCAAAATTCTAAAATAGCATGGTCACTACCTCCTAGGGTCCCAGCCACTCTTACCTCCTCCACCATTTCCTCCCTGTTTATGAGGATTAGATCCAAGGTAGCAGATCCCCTTGTTTTCTCATTACCTTTTGGAAGATAAAGTTGTCAGCAAGAGAGGATAAGAATTCCTGGACTGTTAGTTTTGCCTGAGAGAGATTCCAACAAATGTCTGGGATAGTTGAAAATCTCCCATGACCACTATGTCTATTTTTTGGAGGAACTTGGCCATTTGATGCATAAAGAGTTCATCCTATCTTCAGCTTGCACAGGCGGCCTGTTGTAAATGCCTACAATTGGTGTCCTTTCCATTGTTCTGTCCTTGTATTCTTACCCAAACAGTTTCCACAGAACTCCCAGTCTCTGAAGCTTCAATCTCTGTGCAGATATACGCTTTTCTAACATACAATGCAACAACCTCCTCCTCGTTTATCAAGTCTGTTTCTTGCAAATTAAGTTGTACCTTCTAGCCTTGTATTCCAATCATGTGTATCGTCCCACCAAGTCTCAGTGATTCCAATGACATCATATTTCTTCTCCTGCGTTAGTAGCTCCAGTTCTCCTTGTTTGTTGCCCATGCTTTGTGCATTCGTATTAGAAAAAACACTTTAGTTTGTGATTGGTTTCTCTTTCTTCAATATTTTTATTATGTAGATTTTTTTGTCTTTGTTCTTCCCCTTCACTTGTAATAGCAGAGTTCTCAATAGCATTTGTCAGGTGTATGGCTTTTGCTGGCGTTTTGCTTCCCTTCCCACATTGTTCTAGTTTAAAGCTCTCCTGATGAGTGTAGCAAGGCGACTTCAAATACATGTTTTCCAGTCTTCGTAAGGTGCACCCCACTCTTAGCAAGTAGTCCATCGTACAGGTAATTCACTCCGTGATCCAGAAATCCAAATCCTTGCTGACGGCACCATCGAGTAGCCAGTTTGTTCACTGCAGAATCTTATTCCCACCTCCTTGTTCCATGGCCATCCACTGGAAGGATGAGGAGAAGACCACCTGCGCTCCCAGTTCTTTCACTTTCTTACCTAGTTTTCAAAGTCACTGCAGATGGTTTCCAGGTCATTTCTTGTGGTGTCATTTGTCCCCACATGTTTAGCAGGAATGGGTAGTCATCTTTAGGTCTGAAGAGTTCTGATATCCTGTCAGACACATCTTTAATTTTTGCACCTGGAAGACAGCACATTTCTCTTGAGGTTATATTGGTCTGCAGATAGCAGCTCTGTTCTCTCAACAGGGAATCCCCCATGACAACAACTCTCCGTTTCTTCTTCACAACATTTTTCTTTCTCCATTCAGGAGGACTCTGGGGCGTACAGGTTACTCTTTGTGGGCAAAGTCTTATCCTGATGTATTTTCTTCATCATTCTCCTGTGTAAGAGCCTGGTACTGGTTTCTGAGCAGAATTGGTTGCTGATGCCTCTGATCCTCCTGCTTCTCTGGGTCACATGCTTCCATTCCTCTGTTTCTTCAGTTGCACTTCGAATTTCTTCTCTTTCTGTACCATGAAGAGATAATTCTGCTCTGTCTAAGAATCTTCACCTTCCTTAATGGTCTTCAATGTAGATAACCTCTCTTCCAGATTTTGCAACTTTTCCTCCAACGGGGACACAAGCTTGCATTTGTGGCATGTGAAATTTGGCTTTCAACTGGTAAGTCTATGAACTGTAGCAAGAAATGCAGCTCACCACATGGCTCCTGGCCTCTTCATGTTCTTATTGTTCAAGAGATAATCAAGCGGTGAAATATAAGCCAAAACTGATGTCCTCCTTTCAGCTGCAACAGCCAAATCCAGTGTTCCTTGAGCTCGCGGAGACTCTTCACTTATCCCAGAAGGCACTGGGAATATGCAAATTATCTCCTCGGGACTCCTCCCCTGGTTTACTGATGTCCTCCTTTCAGCTGCAACAGCAAAATCCAGTGTTCCTGAGCTCGCGGGAGACTCTTCACTTATCCCAGAAGGCACTGGGAATATGCAAATTATTCCTGGGATCTCCCTGGTTTACTGATGTCCTCCTTTCAGCTGCAACAGCCAAAATCCAGTGTTCCTTGAGCTCGCGGAGACTCTTCACTTATCCAGAAGGCATGGGAATATGCAAATTATCTCCTCGGGATCCTCCCCTGGTTTGTGCTGCTACAGCCAGTGTCGAATACTAACAAGGTGGGTGGTTTTTGCTGAGAGTAAAATACTGTTATGGAAAAGGTTTGCTCTTTTGCTCTTCTCAGTCGTCAGGGACTTCTCGTATTCTCCAAGAATTTCCAAAAGATTATGGAGAGTGGTTCAAAAATTTCTTCTGCTATCTCCTTCAGTACTCTGGGGTGTAATTCATATAGACCTGGAGATTTGAATTAATTTATGTTAGCAAATTGTTTTCTCACTATCTTTTGTTTATAGAAATCTGGATTCTCCTATTTCTTTAATAGGACAGTGAACATCAGTTTGATGTTACATTTCTTTCTGAGAGAAACAGATGCAAAATAGGAATTTAAATGTTCAGCCTTCTCAACATCCTTTCTTACCATTTCATAATTTTCATCCTGTGAAAATACTATAGCATCTTTTACTTTTGACATATCCCCAAAATCCTTTTTTATTGCTTTTGACGTTTCTTGCAAGCCTTAACTCATTGTCAGCTTTAGGTAATCTTATTTGTGCCCTACAGGTTGTGAATACAGCATTATATTGTTCTTTAGATATGCCTCCCTCTTTCCATTTGATAAACATTTCAGTCTCCCTTTTTAGCATGTGTATAAGTTCTGTGTTCATCCATCCTGGTTTCCTTAAATGCTTCCTATTCTAGCCACTTTTCAGAATTGTTAATGATTGTGCTTTGAGAATCTCATTTTTCAAAATTTCCCATCTTCCTAGACATTTTTGTCCTTAAGGATATCCAGCCATTGGATCCTCCGATTCTCTTTCTGAGTCCTTTAAAATCTGCCTTCTGAAATTAACCTTGAAGTATGAGTCTTCATAGGTCTTCCTCCTGTAGTTATTCAAAATTCTAAAATAGCATGGTCGCTACCTCCTAGGGCCCCAGCACTCTTACCTCCTCAACCATTTCCTCCCTGTTTATAAGGATTAGATCCAAGGTAGCAGATCCCCTTGTTTTCTCCCTACCTTTTGGAATCTAAAGTTGTCAGCAAGAGAGGATAAGAATTTGTTCACCTGATAGTTTTGCCTGAGAGTGATTTCCAAACAAATGTCTGGATAGTTGAAATCTCCCATGACCACTATGTCATATTTTTTGGAGAACTCGGCCATTTGATGCATAAAGAGTTCATCCATATCTTCAGCTTGCACAAGTGGCCTGTAGTAAATGCCTACAATGGTGTTCTTTCCATTGTTCTCTCCTTGTATTCTTACCCAAAACAGTTTCCACAAAACCCCCAGTCTCTGAAGTTTCAATCTCTGTGCAGATTACGCTTTTCTAACATACAATGTGACACCTCCTCCTCGTTTATCAAGTCTGTTTCTTGCAAATATGTTGTATCCTTCTAGCCTTGTATTCCAATCATGTGTATCGTCCCACCAAGTTTCAGTGATTCCAATGACATCATATTTGTTTTCCTGTGTTAGTAGTTCCAATTCTCCTTTTTTGTTGCCCATGCTTTGTGATATGTATAGAAACATTTTAGTTTGTGATTGGTTTCTCTTTCTCCAATAATTTTATTATTTAGATTTTTTTTTGTCTATGTTCTTCCTTTCCACTTCTAATAGCAGAGTTCTCAATAGCATTTTTCAGGTGTATGGCTTTTTCTGGCGTTTTGCTTCCCTTCCCACATTGTTCTAGTTTAAAGCTCTCTGATGAGTTGTTAGCAAAGCAACTTCCAAATACCGTATATACTCGAATATAAGCCGAGATTTTCAGCCCATTTTTAGGGCTGAAAGTCCCTTCTCGGCTTATATTCGAGTAATATTACCAGGGGGGTCGGCGGAGGAGGGGGAGCGCAGCTGTCCTGTATATCACCCCTCCGCCGGCCGGTCTCTGCAGCCCCTGCTCTTCTCCCACGGTCCGGCGCCAGTGTTCAGCCAGCAGTGGTACCGCTCATTAAAGTCATGAATATGCATATATTCATGACTTTAATGAGCGGTAACAAGTGACCGCTGAACACTGGCGCCGGGACCGTGGGAGAAGAGCAGGGCAGAGACGCGCCGGCGGAAGAGTAAGTAGCGATTATTTGCCTGTCCTGTTCCGCTGTGTCCTCGGGTCCTCTTGCTGCGTGATGACGTCAGGCAGAGGGCGTGATGACGTCATTTAGTGAGTGCCGCACCCTCTGCCTGATCATTCAGTGCTGGAGGACCCGGAAGACAGCGGCGAGCACCGGGTGACAAGTAAATGTCTCAGGTGCGGGGCCCTGAGCGAGCGGTGACACCGGCACCTGTCCCCCATAGCGCGCCGGTGTCCCCGCCTGGTCAGGACACGGCACTGGCCTCAGCGACGAGAGGTGAGTATGTCTTTTTTTTTTTTTTTCAGTTGCAGACAGCAATTGAGGCCTATACTATGGAGCATCTATGGGGGAATAATCTATGGGGCACATCTATGGGGGCATAATCTATGGGGGAATATATATGGGGAATAATCTATGGGGGCATAATCTATGGGGGCATAATCTATGGGGGCATAATCTATGGAGCATCTATGGGGGCACTATCTATGGAGCATCTATGGGGGCATAATTATGGATCATCTATGGGGGCAAAATCTATGGATATATATGGGGGCACAATCTATGGGGGCATAATCTATGGATCATATATGGGGGCACAATCTATGGAGCATCTATGGGGCACAATCTATGGAGCATCTATGGGGGCATATCTATGGATCATATATGGGGGCACAATCTATGGGGGGCATAATCTATGGATCATTATGGGGGCACAATCTATGGAGCATCTATGGGGGCACTATTATGGAGCATCTATGGGGGCATACAGTCAGGGCCGAAATATTTGGACAGTGACACAATTTTTTGCGAGTTGGGCTCTGCATGCCACCACATTGGATTTGAAATGAAACCTCTACAACAGAATTCAAGTGCAGATTGTAACGTTTAATTTGAAGGGTTGAACAAAAATATGTGTTAGAAAATGTAGGAATTGTACACATTTCTTACAAACAATCCACATTTTAGGAGGTCAAAAGTAATTGGACAAATAAACATAACCCAAACAAAATATTTTTATTTTCAAAATTTGTGGCGAACCCTTTTGGAGGCAATCACTGCCTTAAGTTGGAACCATGGCATCACCAAACGCTGGGGTTTCCTCCTTCTTAATGCTTTGCCAGGCCTTTTACAGCCGCAGCCTTCATGTCTTGCTTGTTTGTGGGTCTTTCCCTCTTAAGTCTGGATTTGAGCAAAGTGAATGCATGCTCAATTGGGTTAAGATCTGGTGATTGGACTTGGCCATTGAGAATTTTCCCATTTTTTTGCATCATGAACTCCTGTGTAGCATTGGCTTTTATGCTTGGGGTCATTATCCATCTGTACTATGAAGCCCCCGTCCAATCAAGTTTGCAGCATTTGGCTGAATCTGGGCTGAAAGTATATCCGGTACACTTCAGAATTCATCCGGCTACTCTTGTCTGCTGTTATGTCATCAATTAAACACAAGTGCCCCAGTGCCATTGAAAGCATGCAATGGCCATGCCATCACGTTGCCTCCACCATGTTTTACAGAGGATGTGGTGTGCCTTGGATCATGTGCGTTCCCTTTCTTCTCCAAATTTTGGCTTCCCATTTTCTGGTACAGGTTGATCTTTGTCTCATCTGTCCATAGAATACTTTTCCAGAACTGAGCTGGCTTCTGGAGGTGTTTTTCAGCAAATTTAACTCTGGCCTGTCTATTTTTGGAATTGATGAATGGTTTGCATCTAGATGTGAACCTTTGTATTTACTTTCATGGAGTCTTCTCTTTACTGTTGACTTAGAGACAGATACACTACTTCACTGAGAGGTTTGGACTTCGTTGATGTTGTGAAGGGGTTCTTCTTCACCAAAGAAAGTATGCGGCGATCATCCACCCATGTTGTCTTCCGTGGGCTCCCAGGTCTTTTTGGATTGATGAGTTCACCAGTGCTTTCTTTCTTTTCAGGATGTACCAAATTGTAGATTTTGCCACTTCTAATGTTGTAGCAATTTCTTGGATGGGTTTTTTCTGTTCTTGCGCTTAAGGATGGCTTGTTTCACCTGCATGGAGAGCTCCTGTGACCCCATGTTTCCTTCACAGCAAAACCTTCCAAATGCAAAACACCACACCTCAAATCAACTCCGCCCTTTCATCGCTTAATTGAGAATGACATAACAAGGGATTGCCCCAACCTGTCCATGAAATAGCCTTGGAGTCATTTGGTCCAATTACTTTTGGTCCTTTTAAAAACAGGGTGGCAATGTTAGGAGCTGAAACTCCTAAACCCTTCATCCAATTTTATTGTGGATACCCTCAAATGAAAGCTGAAAGTTGAACTTCAACTGCATTGATTTGTTTTGTTTCAATTCATTGTGGTAATGTCTAGAACCAAAATTAGATAAATGTTGTCTCTGTCCAAATAATTTATGGACCTAACTGTACTCTATGGATCATATATGGGGCACAATCTATGGAGCATCTATGGGGCATAATCTATGGATCATATATGGGGGCGCAATCTATGGAGCATCTATGGGGGCATAATCTATGGATATATATGGGGGCACATCTATGAGCATCTATGGGGGCATAATACATGGGCAGATATAGGGCATAATCTCTTTTCCACCCTAGGCTTATACTCGAGTCAGTAAGTTTTCCCAGTTTTTTGTGGCAAAATTAGGGGTCGGCTTATACAGGGTCGGCTTATACTCGAGTATATACGGTACATTTTTTCCAGTCTTCGTAAGTTGCACCCAATAAGTAGTGCATCATATAGGTAATTCACTCCGTGATCCAGAAATCCAAATCCTTGCTGACAGCACTATCGACGTAGCCAGTTGTTCGCCTGCAGAATCTTGTTCCACCTCCTTGTTCCATGGCCATCCACTGTGTTCCAGTTCTTTCACTTTCTTTCCCAAAGTTTCAAAGTCACTGCAGATTGTTTCCAGGTCTTTTCTTGCGGTGTCATTTGTCCCCACATGTATTAGCAGGAATGGGTAGTCTTTGTGGTCGAAGGTCCTGATGTCCTGTCAGACACTTTTTATAGCGGTCAAAACAGGTGACAGGTTCCCTTTAGCGTTCTTTTTAATGCACAAGTGTGGACGACCACAGGTCTGTGCATGCTGAAAAGATGGATACCATGGAGGGAAGACGCTAAATAGAGTACGAAAATGTCTTCATTCTGCCTCATGATGATGGGTGGTTCCATAGGGGGCTTCATCTGAATCTCATTTTTGTGGGATTTACATGGAAACGCCGACGTAAGTTCTCAGCGTTAGAACATTCCAAATAGTAAAACAGTTATCATGCAAAGAGGATGCTGTTACGTTTAGGTAGCTGAGGAGAAAAAGCAAAAAACTTTAAAACACCAGAGACGCTGGAAACTATTGGATTGCAGTAACCTGAACTAACCACACAACTAGAGGTAGCCGTGGAGCGTTCCTACGTTGATCCTAGATGCCTCGTCACAGCCTGAGAGATAACTAACCTAAAGGCAGAAAGATGAAAACTATCTGCCCGGAGCAGATCCCCAAAAAAATAGGAAGCCCCCAAACATATAATGGCGGTTAAACAAGAAGATAGCCGGACACAGACAGAAAATAGAATGAGATCACATGAATACCTAAAACAAGAAGAAGAACGAATAAAACTAAATAGGAATATCCGCATTATACCACAACATCAATGTGAACACGGACGTGGTTAGTCTGAAATAACAATGGGCGACACCATAAAATGGTATAAAAGATAAATATTTATTTACTCACTATGAGACAATTAAAAAGAAAGATGCTAGATATAATAAAAAAAGGGACAATGTTCTAATAGGATTCCACTAAACAAAGCTCAAAGGGTAAACCCATTTAATGAGGAAACAATGCTTCCTAACTACGAATATCTATGCAATAATGCATGTTTACTGACTATTTATCAAAAGGAGATCACTAAAAAAACCCGAAAAGCCATCGCAAAAAAATGTAAATAGAAAGTAAATCT
>JARQOD010010586.1:0-26777 GCA_033576555.1 Oophaga sylvatica | reverse complement strand
CGATCGCTGCCATCTTTCGATGGCGGCGGCCGATCACCGCCGTGACTTGGTGTGGGGGGGTCAGATCTTGGTGTCCAGCCATGGCAGATGCTATTGCAGCATCGGCCATGGCTGGATTGTAATATTTCACTAGTTTCATTGGTGAAATATTACAAATCGCTCTGATTGGCTGTTTCACTTTTAACAGCCAATCAGAGCGATCGTGTCCACGTGGGGGTTAAGCCAACCCCCCTGTGGTGATGCAGTAAGGGTCCTGTTACTGCGGGTCGGGTGACCTTTCAGTGACCCCGGTCTCCCGGCCCGCAGGAACATGATTTATAGCATGACGCCGACGTCGGCGTCATGGGTCGGGATGGCACAGGTTTTCATGACGCCGACGTCGGCGTCATGGGTCGGGAAGGGGTTAAATTAGTATGGAAACACATTTTGACTTGCCTGTCGTAAATCACAAATGAGAATCACCTGTGATTAATTGACGGTGCCTATGTGACATGAATTAGCCAAAGAATAATGACTTCAAGTGTTTAAAAAAGCCACATGGTAGGCCCTGTTCCTTTGTCACAATGGTCAAGAAAAAAGAGCTGTTGGAGGGCAACAGAACTGCTATTATTAGCAAACACAAGACTTCCAAAGGGTATAAGGCAATCTCCAAAGACCTTGATATCCCAGTTTCAACAGTGCGCAATGTTAATAACAAGTTTGTCAAGCATGGAACAGTCAAGAACCTCTCTGGACATGGGGAAAGAGGAAAATTGACCAAAGATGTGATGGTGGAAAAAGCACCACAGCAAACATCCAAAGACCTGAAGGTCAACCTGGAACAGACTGGTGTCATGCTTTCAACAAGTACCATACGCCGCACACTAAACGATGCAGAGCTTTATGGGCGAAGGCCAAGGAAGAAACCATTGCTGAAGAAAAGACATAAAAAGGAACAACTTTACAAACAGTACCTTGACAAACAACAATCGTTCTTGGAAAATGTTCTGTGTACAAATGAAACGAGAATAGAGCTTTTTGGCAATGCAACGCAACTGTTTGTTTAAAGATGGCCCAATGAGGCTTATAAGGAAAAGAGCACCCTACCAACAGTTAAGCATGATAGAGAATCCATAATGTTATGTGGTTCCTTTGCTGCATTTGGTACTGGAAGCCTTGACCGTAAATGGCCAGCAATGAGTCCTGACCTCAATCCCATTGAAAACTTTAGGGTGAGCTGAAATCTGTCTTTGGGAAAAAGAATCCTGCAAGCGTTCAAGAGCTTGAACAAACTGCAAAGAAAGAGTGGAAGAAAATACCAGCTGAGAAGTGCAAGAAGCTTATAGATGGCATTGGATACAAGAAATGTTTGGAAGCTGTCATCAATGCAACCAAGTGTTAATTAGGGGTGCCTTTATTGCTGCACATGCTGTTTATTCTGTTTCTTCTCAAAAATTGCAACATGTAAGTTGAAAAATAATGTTTTATTGTTGTATTACTTCTGACCACTAATTAAAAAATCCTGAAGATATAATTGTGGTACATTTCCATTTATTTCTGAAGATATTGTACAGTCTATGAAAAAAATGAAGGGGTACCAATAACAATGAGCAGGACTGTTTGTGTGAATGTAGCTTAAATCACAGATAGCTAGACTAATCATGGTAGTCATTTTCCGTAGCAGGGCCGGCGTCAGCACCCGGCACACCCGGGCAAGTGCCGGGGCCCTGAGCAGGTGGGGGGCCCACTCGCCGTCTGGCACCCCTGCGCCCGTTAGCGGAGGAGAGCGGTGTCAGCGCCGCCACTGGGCTCCCCCCCGCTTGCTCAGGGCCCTGGCATCAGCTGGCACAATACTCACCTCTACCGTGCCTCCGCAGCCGCAGCTCCGGGCTCCAGGGGGCGCCGGCGCTTCCTCTCACAGCAGCGCCGCTGAATGACATCATCATTCAGCGGCCGGCTGTGGCAGAGAGCGCCGGACGCTGGACGGGTGAGACGTGTCTGTGTGTATGTAGTGCGGTGCTTTGTGTGTGTGTGTGTGTGTGTGTGTATGTGTGTGTGTATGTATGTGAGAGAGTGCTTGTGTGCTGTCTGTGTGTGATGATGGGCAGGCATTGCTGATAATGGGGAGGCATTGATGATGATGGGAGAAGATGATGATAATGGGCAGGCATTGATGATAATGGGCAGGCATTGATGATGGGGAGAAGATGATGATGGGCAGGCATTGCTGATAATGGGCAGGCATTGATGATGATGGGCAGGCATTGATGATAATGGGGAGGCCATGATGATAATGGGCAGGCATTGATGATAATGGGGAGGCCATGATGATAATGGGCAGGCATTGATGATGGGGAGGAGATGATGATGATGGGCAGGCATTGATGATGATGGGGAGGAGATGATGATGATGGGCAGGCATTGATGATAATGGGGAGGCCATGATGATGATGGGGAGACAATGATGATGATAAGGAGACAATGATGATGATGAGGAGGAAATCATGATGATAATGGGGAGTCTTTCCACAGCGCCCTTTCCTGAGCCGTAACAGTGCAGAACGCAGTACAGCGCAGAGGAGAGCTCCATATTTTGTATGGAGCATTATATGGGGACCTTGTATCCTGTATGGAGCATTATATGGGGACCAGTATCCTGTATGGAGCATTATATTGGGTCCAGTATTCTGTATGGAGCATTATTTTGGGTCCAGTATTCTGTATGGAGCATTATATGGGGGGTGACATCCTGCATGGGGTATTATATGGGTGATGAGGGGGAGACTGTGGTGCCCATAATATTGTATGGAGGACTGTACTGTCCAGTCTGTTCTGTGCGCTGTGAGGATTTGGCGGTTTTTGAGCTATTGTACAATTTACAATAGGCATCAGTCATGTAATGGAAGAAGAGAAGTATTTGGCATTGTACTGTACCCATATTTCTCTGCTGTATCTGTGCATCATGAATCGTGGTCTGTGTTAAAGGGGCCCACTGAGGCTCTTTCGCCCGGGGCCCATAAAAACCTGGAGCCGGCCCTGTTCCGTAGGTAAATGTTATTGCATTAAACAGATCATTCAGACTGTGTTCTGAAATGTTATTGCCTGTATGCAGCACACTATGACCTTTACACTAAGGATTTTGTCATCATTGAGCTGTCTGATCACTATTGCTGCAATACCTAGTAAACATTTCATGATGCCACTTGCTCCAGAGAGTGACATCCACATCAAATTTGAAGGGAACTTGTCATCAGAAAATAGACAGCTTCAATCAAGTTATTTTAAAGGGAATCTGTGACCCTAAATTGGCGAGATATTTAAATGATGGCAGTCAGGTCAGATGGGCGGTGTTTTGGGTACTTGCCTTAACATGTTGTTCGCCGCTGTCTCCATTATTTCTGGGAATTGTAGTCGTTGCCCTCCATATAACGCGCCTGCGCATTGCAATCTTGAATTGCGCACGCGCAGTATGCTTTGCCCGCAGATTGCAATGCGCAGGCGCGTTATATGGAGGGCAACGACTACAATTCACATAAATAATGGAGACTGCGGCGAACAACATGTTAAGGCAAGTACCCAAAACATCGCCCATCTGACCTGACTGCCATCATTTAAATATCCCGCCAATTTAGGGTGAAAGATTCCCTTTAAACAGATTTTTTTCAGTAGTCACCTCAGGGGCAGCATGACAATGAAATGTAACCCCTATATTTAAAGATAAAACATGGTAATCGTCACAGAGATCACCTCTTCTCCCTCCCTTCACTAAAACCTCTGCACAGATCACACAGCATGCCTAGAAAACTGTTCCATAGAAGTCAATGAGTTATATCCATTCTATTGTTTCCTATGGTCTATGTGGCTACTGTAAAACATATCTCTAAACGTTGTTAACAGCAACTCAGCCAAAAATGCCTCGTGTTAAAAAACTACACTAAATAAAAAAAGAAAATATTAGAAAAGACAAAAAAGTTTTAATATCTGGCTTTAATTATTAAAAATAATATAGGTTGTACAATCACTTGGAGAACTATGACAATGGCAATAAAAAAAATTTTATATCAAAGTTACCACAACAAAGGAATGCATACTCAGATCAGCAGTTAGCTCCCTGCTCCAGAAGAACTGCTTCGGTATTCTCTGCCTGGTTGGGAGCGGTGGCATCATTAACCCCTTAACGACCAGAGGTATTTTTGTTTTGCATTTTTGTTTTTTGCTCCCCTTCTTCCCAGAGCCATAACTTTTTTTATTTTTTGGTCAAAATGGCCATGTGAGGGCTTTTTTGCGGGACTTACAACACCATTGGTTTTAACCATTAAGTGGTCAAAAAAAATTCCAAAGTTTGTTTAACCCCTTCACACCCAAGGGTGGTTTGCACGTTAATGACCGGGCCAATTTTTACAATTCTGACCACTGTCTCTTTATGAGGTTATAACTCTGGAACGCTTCAACGGATCTTTGCGATTCTGAGACTGTTTTCTCGTGACATATTGTACTTCACGTTAGAAGTAAAATTTCTTCGATATAACTTGCGTTTATTTTGAAAAAAAACACAAATATGGCGAAAATTTTTAAAATTTTGCAATTTTCAAACTTTGAATTTTTATTCCCTTAAAACAGAGAAATATATCACACAAAATAGTTAAGAAATAACATTTCCCACATGTCTACTTTATATCAGCACAATTTTGGAACCAAAATTTTTTTTTGTTAGGAAGTTATAAGGGTTAAAAGTTGACCAGCGATTTCTCATTTTTACAACAAAATTTACAAAGCCATTTTTTTTAGGGACCATCTCTCATTTGAAGTCACTTTGAGGGGTCTATATAGCAGAAAATACCCACCATTCTAAAAACTGCACCCCTCAAGGTACTCAAAACCACATTCAAGAAGATTATTAACCCTTCAGGTGCTTCACAGGAACTAAAGCAACGTGGAAGGAAAAAATGAATATTTAACTTTTTAGCCACAAAAATGATCTTTTACAAACTTTTTTTTTATTTTCACAAGGGTAAAAGGAGAAAATGGACAGATAAGGTTGTTATGCAATTTCTCCTGAGTACGCCAATACCCAATATGTGGGGGAAAACCACTGTTTGGGCACACGGCAGAGCTCGTAAGGGAAGGAGCGCCGTTTGACTTTTTCAAACTAAAATTGGCGGGAATTGAGATTGGACGCCATGTCGTGTTTGGAGAGCCCCTGATGCGCCTAAACAGTGGAAACCCCCACAAGTGACACCATTTTGGAAACTAGACCCCCTAAGGTACTTATCTAGATCTGTTGTGAGCACTTTGAACCCCCAAGTGTTTCACAAAAGCTTATAATGCCTGGGTGTGAAAAAAAAAAAAAAAAATTCCACAAAAATGATTTTTTAGTCCCAAATTTTTGAATTTTCCCAAGGAAATTGGACCCCAAAAGTTGTTGTCCAATTTGTCCTGAGTACGCTGATACCCCATATGTGGGGGGGGGGGAACTGTTTGGGTGCACGGCAGGGCTTGGAAAGGAAGTAGTAACGTTTTGGAATGCAGACGTTGATGGGGTCATGTTCCGTTTGCAGTGCCCCAGATGAGCCTAAACAGTGGAAACCCCCCACAAGTGACCCCATTTTGGAAACTAGACCCCCTAAGGAACTTATCTAGATCTTTGGTGAGCACTTTGAACCCCCAAGTGCTTCACACAAGTTTATAATGCCCGGGCATGAAAATAAAAAATCCTATTTTTTTCCCACAAAAATTATCTTTTAGTCACTAATTTTTTATTTTCCCAAGGGTAACAGGAGAAATTGGACCACATAAGTTGTTGTCCAATTTGTCCTGAGTACGATGATACCCCATATGTGGGGGGGAACCACTGTTTGGGCGCACGGCAGAGCTCGGAATCGAAGGAGCACCATTTGACTTTTTCCAACCAAAATTGGCTGGAATTGAGATTGGATGCCATGTTGCATTTGGAGAGCCCTGATGTGCCTAAACAGTGGAAACCCCCACAAATGACCCCATTTGGGAAACTAGACCCCCTAAGGAACTTTTCTAGATCTTTGGTGAGCAATTTGAACCCCCAAGTGCTTCACCAAAGTTATAACGTAGAGCCGTAAAATTTAAAAATCATATTTTTTCCACAAAAATGATCTTTTCACCCCAATTTTTATTTTTCCAAGGGTAACAAGACTCCAAAAGTTATTGTGCAATTTGTCCTGAGTGCGCTGATACCCCATATGTGGGGGTAAACCACTGTTTTGGGTGCATGGCAGAGTTTGGAAGGGAAGGAGCGCCGTCTGACTTTTTCAACGCAGAATTGGCTGGACGCCATGTCGTGTTTGGAGAGCTCCTGATCTGCCTAAACAGTGGAAACCCCCATAAATGACACCATTTTGGAAACTAGACCCCTCAAGGAACTTATCTAGATGTGTGGTGAGAACTTATAACCCCCAGGTGTTTCACTAAAGTTTATAACGTACAGACGTAAAATAAAAAATCTTTTTTTTTTTTACAAAAATGATTTTTTCGCCCCCAATATTTTATTTTCACAAGGATAACAGAAGAAATTGGAACCCAAAAGTTGTTGTCCAATTTGTCCTGAGTACGCTGATACCCAATATGTGGGAGAAAACTACTGTATGGGCGCACGTCAGGGCTCGGAAGGGAAGTAGTGACGTTTTGGATTGCAGACTTTGTGTAATGTAAGGAGTACAGTTCATATAGTGTCTTGTGCTTGGGTGCGATGAAAACACAGGAGTCACAGGTTTGATATAGAAGGTCTTGTATTACTTCATACAAGTGGCAATAATAGTCACACAGTTTGCAGATACAAAAGCAGGAGACACAGCAGGCCAGAGTAACTTAAGCTCAGCAATCACTCTCCACAACAGGTTCAGGATCTCTTCTCTGTTACCATAAGTCCATGCAAACGTGGATTTATCAAATAGCAAGGTTCCAAAGTCCACGAGTGTTCCAAAGTTCCACAATAGGAAATAACTGGAGTATAAGGTCCAAGGCTTCCAGGAGTCAGGTCACAGGTACACTGCAGGCTTGATTCTGAAGCACTGATTGCTCAGCTGAGGCTGCTTAAGAAGCAAGAGGGAGAGAATCAGGGCGGGAACATGAAAGCTGGAAACTCCATATTGACTGGGGGCAAGATAGCTGCAGCAAGACAGAAAGTAAAATGGCTGACGGAAAAACTGAGTTTCAGGAACATGTACACAGAACCTTACATTACTCCCCCTTAGGGACAACCTCAGACCAGGCTTGTGTGGGTACCTCTGATGAAACTGACGGAGCAAGCGAGGAGCATTAACGTTATTGACTGGTTCCCATGAGTTGTCCTCCACTGGGTAGCCCTGCCATTTAATCAGATATTGTAACTGATTTCTATACAACCTGGAATCTAGAATCCTTTCCACCACAAATTCTTCCTGACCATCGACTAGCACTGGGTCAGGGCAAGGAGAAGAACGTCCAGGAAACGTATTGGGTGTCGCAGCCTTTAGTAGGGATACATGAAAGACAGGGTGGATTCTCATAGTTCTGGGCAGTTGAAGACGACAAGAGACAGCACTTATAATTTTACTGATTTTATAAGGTCCAATGTATTTATGTCCCAACTTAGATGATGGAATTCTTAACTTAAGATTTCTGGTTGACAGCCAGACCAGGTCTCCTACCTTGAAAGCTGGTGCAGGTTTACGAAATTTATCTGCGGCTTTCTTGTACCTTTCCTGAGCCAATTCCAGATTTCCCTTTAGAAGATCCATATTCCTTTGTAAAGATGTGATTCTTTCAGCCACTGCTGGCAAAGGCGTTTCTATGGGAAATCGAGGAAGAATATTAGGATGATAACCTAGATTGGAGTAAAAAGGAGACTGCTTAGTGGAGGCGCTCTGAGAGTTGTTATAAGAGAACTCAGCCAGTGGAAGTAGATCCACCCAATCATCTTGTAGGTGGCAGATAAAGCAGCGAAGATACTGCTCCAAGGTCTGATTGGTTCGTTCCGTCTGTCCATTAGTCTGAGGATGAAAAGCAGAAGAAAGGTTTACTTTAATGTCCAATGCTGCACAGAAATTTTGCCAAAACCTTG
Source organism: Oophaga sylvatica (assembly GCA_033576555.1). NCBI lineage: Eukaryota > Metazoa > Chordata > Amphibia > Anura > Dendrobatidae > Oophaga > Oophaga sylvatica. Next base: position 18,724 of record JARQOD010010586.1, on the reverse strand, counting down.
AAGTGAATTGCACCCCTCGATCCGAAATAACCTCATCTGGTACTCCATGTAAGCGAAACACATTTTTAATCATCAAATCTGATGTCTGTCTTGCAGTGGGTAAGCCGACACAAGGGATAAAATGAGCTGCTTTTGTTAAACGATCAACCACCACTAGAATGGTGTTCTTCCCTTGAGAGGTTGGTAACTCCACAATGAAGTCCATAGAAATGGATCCCCACGGGCGGGACGGGGTGGGAAGGGGTTGCAACAGACCAGTTGGTGAGGAGCGAGGTGTTTTGCATCTTGCACAGACTTCACATGAAGTGACATAGTTTAAAACATCCTTCCTGCAAGTGGGCCACCAAAGAAACGAGAAAGAAATTCCTGTGTCTTTAGAATTCCTCTATGCCCAGCTTTCTTGGATTCGTGAATGAGTTGCAATACTCTCAATCTGACTGTTTCAGGAATATACAGACGTTGTCCCTGAATCCACACACCATTCTTAAAAACAAGACTTACGTCCCTTGGGGGTTGTGCCAAAAAGGAATCCGCATGGTATGCTTCCTTGATGTCCTTAAGTAGGTCTTGATTATGAATCACTCCCAGGAATCTAGAGTCAGGAAGAATAGTCTTAGGAGTAGAGTTGAGCGATACTTTCCGATATCCAAAAGTATCGGAATCGGAATGGTATCGCCGATACCCAAAAATATCGGCGATACCCGATACCGATACCGGAAATACAATGTAAGTCTATGGGAACAAAATATCGGAATTAAAAAAAACCCATTCTTGCCTTGTTGGTTAATTGTACATGAAGGAAAACAACAAAGAGTAATGTAGAATTTATTGGGGGAGGTTGTGGAGACATTAAAGGCATAGATGTTTAACACAATGCAATGGAATAGCATTAATATTTCTTTTTTTGAAATACGTTTGGATTGACGAAGAAATTGACAATGTTGTTAACCTTTTTTCTATTTTGTCAAATATGTCTGTTTCACAACTTCCATGCTCTTCACCTTTTTAACTTTTCACACACTTTCTCCTTCATAATCTTCAGCAGCATCATCTTTCTCATCAAATTATTCTTCATCTTCACCTTCTTAATCTTCTAAAACTTCTTGCTATTCATCTTTTTGTTAACATTACTTATATTGTTCTTATTAAACAGTTATTATTCTTCATATTCTACTTCTTCATCTTCTTCCTATTCATCCTTTTCATCATATTCTTATTTGTGACAGACATTCCTGTACTTGTAATCTGTAAAACTCTGAATTTTCATCCTTCCGTTCTTGCTGTCACAAAAGATTTTAATTACAACAGTATTTGTCCGCGTTCAGTTTAGCCTGCAGCAGCATCAGGCATTTTCCAGGGGCACCACGAGGAGGAACGGACTCACCCCATACACTGCTTAGTCTTCTTCTGCTTAGAATTTAGAGCATATATTTTGCTCTTCATTTTGGTCTTATACTTAATGTTCTTCTGCTTTTTGATCTTCTGCTTATTGTTCTTCTGTCTCTTGTTCTGTATCTTGTAGTTTGTCTTAACCTTCTTTGTCCTGTTGGTGATGGTACAAAAGCCAATGGAAGTAACGAGGACCAGCTGACTGTGCTGGAACCCGGAGGGTCAGCAGAAGGAAAAGAGCCAATGGCACAACCGAGGACCAGCTGACGTTACTGGGACACGGTTACTAAGCAGGAGGTACCTGTGCTCCAAAGCACTACCAAGGACCAGCAGACGTTGCTGGAACTCGGATACCGACATGGAGGCACCTAGGCCAAAGGCACTGCGGAGAACCAGCTGACGGTACTGGAACCGGATGGGTAGCAGAAGGTACAAGAGCAATGAAAGTAACGAGGACCAGCTGACTGTGCTGGAACCCGGAGGGTCAGCAGAAGGAAAAGAGCCAATGGCACAACCGAGGACCAGCTGACGTTACTGGGACACGGTTACTAAGCAGGAGGTACCTGTGCTCCAAAGCACTACCAAGGACAGCAACGTTGCAGGAACTCGGTACGAATGGAGGCACTAGGCCAAGCCTGCGGAGACCAGCTGACGTACTGAACCGGATGGTAGCAGAAGTACAAGACCAATGAAAGTAACGAGGACCAGCTGACTGTGCTGGAACCGGAGGGTCGCAGAAGGAAATGAGCCAATGGCACAACGGACACTGACGTACTGGACGGTACTAAGCAGGAGTACCTGTGCTCCAAAGCACTACAAGACCAGCAACGTTGCGGAACCGGATACGACTGGAGGACCTAGGCCAAGGCACTGCGGAGAACCAGCTGACGGTACTGGAACCCGGAGGGTAGCAGAAGGTACAAGAGCAATGAAAGTAACGAGGACCAGCTGACTGTGCTGGAACCGAGGTCACAGAAGGAAGAGCATGGCACACGAGACCAGCTGACGTTACTGGGACACGGTTACTAAGCAGGAGGTACCTGTGCTCCAAAGCACTACCAAGGACCAGCAGACGTTGCTGGAACTCGGATACCGACATGGAGGCACCTAGGCCAAAGGCACTGTGGAGAACCAGCTGACGGTACTGGAACCCGGATGGGTAGCAGAAGGTACAAGAGCCAATGAAAGTAACGAGGACCAGCTGACTGTGCTGGAACCCGGAGGGTCAGCAGAAGGAAAAGAGCCAATGGCACAACCGAGGACCAGCTGACGTTACTGGGACACGGTTACTAAGCAGGAGGTACCTGTGCTCCAAAGCACTACCAAGGACCAGCAGACGTTGCTGGAACTCGGATACCGACATGGAGGCACCTAGGCCAAAGGCACTGCGGAGAACACGCGGCACTGACAGGGTACCTGGAAACAGGGAGGGATTAGCGAGGGAAGGTACCCAAGAGCAATGAATTCAAGTTGACGGATCAGCTTAGGACTTTTTGCCGTTCACACACAGGGGAACAGCTGACATTACTGAACCCCAATAACACAGGAGCAGTGTAACTGTGCAACAGCACTTCCGAGAACAACTGCGGTGTTGTACCCAGGGATGAGAAGAACAGGTGGAGGCAGAGGACTTTTGCTGTTCCACAGCAGGAACAGCTGACATTACTGAACCCAGTACACAGGAGCAAGTGTAACTGTGTACAGCACTTCGAGAAAAACTGGCGGGTTGTAACCCAGGGATGAGAAGAGAACAGGGGGAGGCAGCAGGACGTTGCGTTCAACAGCAGGGAACAGCTGACATTACTGGAACCCAGTAACACGGAGCAAGTGTAACTGTGCTAACAGCACTTCGAGAAACAACTGGCGGTGTTGTAACCCAGGGATGAGAAGAGAACAGGTGGAGGCAGCAGGACTTTTGCCGTTCACACAGCAGGGGAACAGCTGACATTACTGAACCCCAGTAACACAGGAGCAAGTGTAGACTGTGCTAACAGCACTTCCGAGAAACAACTGGCGGTGTTGTAACCCAGGGATGAGAAGAGAACAGGGTGGAGGCAGCAGGACTTTTTGCCAAGATCATCGACCCAGCAGAGTGGATGTGCAACAGCTGAGACAATGGCGTGTAACCCGGGAGATAGAACAGGGGAGCACAGAGTGGTTAAGAGACTGTGCCATAACAGCAAGTTAACTGTGACAGACCGAGAAACAACTGGCGGTGTTGTAACCCAGGGATGAGAAGAGAACAGGGTGGAGGCAGCAGGACTGTTTGCTCAGCAACTGTTCAACTACAGGCAAGGTAGGGTAACAGCTCGAGACAACTGGCGTTTTACTGAGACGCCCATGGTAAACACTGACAGAAGCAAGAGTGTAGACTGTGCTAACAGCACTTCCGAGAAACAACTGGCGGTGTTGTACCCAGGGATGAGAAGAGAACAGGTGGAGGCAGCAGGATTTGTTTGCCGTTCACACAGCAGGGAACACTGACATTACTGAACCCCAGTAACCAGGAGCAAGTGTAGACTGTGCTAACAGCACTTCCGAGAAACAACTGCGTGTTGAACCCAGATGAGAAAGAACAGTGGAGGCAGCAGGACTTTTGCCGTTCACACAGCAGGGGAACAGCTGACATTACTGAACCCAGTAACACAGGAGCAAGTGTAGACTGTGCTAACAGCACTTCCGAGAAACAACTGGCGGTGTTGTAACCCAGGGATGAGAAGAGAACAGGGTGGAGGCAGCAGGACTGTTTGCCGTTCACACAGCAGGGGAACAGCTGACATTACTGAACCCCAGTAAACACGGAGCAAGTGTTAACTGTGCTAACAGCACTTCCGAGAAACAACTGGCGGTGTTGTAACCCAGGGATGAGAAGAGAACAGGTGGAGGCAGCAGGACTTTTTGCCGTTCACACAGCAGGGGAACAGCTGACATTACTGAACCCCAGTAACACAGGAGCAAGTGTAGACTGTGCTAACAGCACTTCCGAGAAAACACTGGCGGTGTTGTAACCCAGGGATGAGAAGAGAACAGGGTGGAGGCAGCAGGACTGTTTGCCGTTCACACAGCAGGGGAACAGCTGACATTACTGAACCCCAGTAACACAGGAGCAAGTGTAGACTGTGCTAACAGCACTTCCGAGAAACAACTGGCGGTGTTGTAACCCAGGGATGAGAAGAGAACAGGGTGGAGGCAGCAGGACTGTTTTGCCGTTCACACAGCAGGGGAACAGCTGACATTACTGAACCCCAGTAACACAGGAGCAAGTGTAGACTGTGCTAACAGCACTTCCGAGAAACAACTGGCGGTGTTGTAACCCAGGGATGAGAAGAGAACAGGTGGAGGCAGCAGGACTTTTGCCGTTCACACAGCAGGGGAACAGCTGACATTACTGAACCCCAGTAACACAGGAGCAAGTGTAGACTGTGCTAACAGCACTTCCGAGAAAACAACTGGCGGTGTTGTAACCCAGGGATGAGAAGAGAACAGGGTGGAGGCAGCAGGACTGTTTGCCGTTCACACAGCAGGGGAACAGCTGACATTACTGAACCCCAGTAACACGGGAGCAAGTGTTAACTGTGCTAACAGCACTTCCGAGAAACAACTGGCGGTGTTGTAACCCAGGGATGAGAAGAGAACATGGTGGAGGCAGCAGGACTGTTTGCCGTTCACACAGCAGGGGAACAGCTGACATTACTGAACCCCAGTAACACAGGAGCAAGTGTAGACTGTGCTAACAGCACTTCCGAGAAACAACTGGCGGTGTTGTAACCCAGGGATGAGAAGAGAACATGGTGGAGGCAGCAGGACTGTTTGCCGTACACACAGCAGGGGAACAGCAGGCGTTACTGAACCCCAGAAACACATCAGCGATTGTTTTCATCTGTGCATCTAACACTTCTGAGCAGCAACTGTCGCTGTTGAAGCCCAGGGTCAAGGAGGGTGTAGGCATAAAATATTGAGTTATTGCCTTGTTACGTGGCCATTGCAAATGTATGTACTTCAAACAAGAATAAATGAAGTTTTACTACGACAATAAAATGATGAATTTCAATTACAAGAATAGAAAAATATTTATACTTGACAGTCCTCTGTGGTTGATAACGTTTAATGGCTAACTGAAAATATGGTAACAAATTCAAAGCTTTCGAGACTACTCAGGTGTCTTCATCAGGCTAAGAGTAAAGCCAAAAATGAAGAATCACATATTTCTACACACAACAGGACACAGGAATAGCTAAGACAAGTGAGGGAGGGACAAGTGAGGGGAGACCGGCAACAAAAAGGAGAACAAGGATGAATTATCAGCGCCACACAATCACAGATAAATTAATGAATTTACCTGTGGCAAAAGACTTTTGTATGCCCGGTCATAGCATGATGGATATGGAATTACTGGTATTAAAATATAACTTCAAATATGAGAAACGTACAAAGGTTTCAGAATATAAGCTCATCATGACCTTTGACACTGTTAATGATGGAATGAATAGATCACATGGATTTATGTCATTCTATATCAATTAAGGAATCTGCGTCTATGCCCTTCCAGGGTCATGAAAACCCAAACAAAGACGCCAATGAGAGGGCAATCAAACTTTCTATCCTTATCTAGGAACTGTTCCAATATTTATGTTCATCCCTGTGAGATAATGACAGTTCTGATACACGTCACTTACTTGTCTTACCTATTGCACTATTCCTGTGTCCTGTTGTGTATAGAAATATGTGATGCTTAATTTTTTTATTTAGTCTTTGCCTGATGAAGAGACGTGAGTAGCCTTGAAAGCTTGCAATTTGTTTCCATCTTTTCAGTTATCCATTAAAAGGTATCAACCACTGCTGACTCTGAAGTCTAAATATTTTTCTATCTACTGGCTAACACGGTACAAAGATACACATGTTTTCTAATTTCAAGAAGGAAAAATAAAGAAAATACAAATATAAACGCATATATGCACATGCCAAAAATAAATGGAACAACACAACACCCAAAAAATTGGTAACAAAATATAGTGTTGTAAATTTAAGAATAAAAGTCCATTTTTTTTTTTATGAATAATGCTTAAGGAACGCTATGTTAAACCATAACATAGTGAAGACAATGGATTTTGTAATAGTCACTCATCATCATCATCGCAAATTTTATGTGACAGTCACAGACATTTCAATTATTTAAGTTCATAAAATCGTAACTTTCTATAGCATGTATGACATGTCCAGCATGGACTCATCAATGTGATGATTGATGACACAATAATGTACGATAAAAAATAACCATTTAAAAAAACATTAGGCATTGTTTGTCACAATTTAAGTGTGTGCCTGCAAGTGTAGGTGAAACAAAGGCTACGGATAGCAAAGGTATATTCTATGTCTGTATCAGACAGTGGACAGCCTCTGATGGGTAATGCCGATGTTATACTGTACGTCAATAAAGTCTGCGGCTGAAATCATGCATTTTTTGCTTGTAGAGTGTTGAAGAGGGTAAAAGAATGTCTGGTTGCGCAAAGCTTTATCCGTCAACACTACCTTCCTACTGTCACGCGTAGGGTAGGGTAGCGTGTGGCAATTAGCTAACTATAAAATGTGAGGTTAGGCTGCGTTATTGCGCACTAGGGACGCAAAAAAAAAATACAGCAGTAATAATTTAATGTGTAATACTCCACCTATGACAAACAAAAAAATTACGTTCCCTCTTTAACAATGTACAAGACTAACAAGCCTAATGGTTGACGCTGACTTAATTGAGATACAGTATTACATCAACATTGTCCATGAGTAACTATGCACTGTGATACCTATATACCAGTATTAATTTATATCTCTTGTGGTTGTTTCAACAGCACTTGCAGGTATAACTACCTATTGTCAGTATGCATGATGCACTTTCTAGATGTAATAATTTATTATTGGACATTATTACCATGTTTACATGCTGGCCATTTCATATATGGTGTTTGAAGTTACAGTTGGCATCAGTATGTGTATTTTATAATGTCTGTCATAAATAAAACTCGTGATGATGATGATGAGGATTTAATGATTCGTATATCCATTGACTGCATTATCTTACAGGTACAGATAAAGTTCCTTAAAAAGCATTAATTCATAAGTATGAAATGTACTTTTATGCATTAATTTCAAAATGTGAAGAGTAGACTATGTTTTATTTTTTGTTACCATTTCTAATAGACATGTGCAGATATGCGCTGTGATGACAAATTATTATTTGTCCATATTTGTCATAAAAATTTATCATTCTAGGCCTGCAAAACTTCACAATTTCATGTTTTCAGCATAACAAGCAGGGTGACGGCTCTTCCCTATTTGGAGCATGTTGGTCATGTGTTTTTCTGTCCATGTGTCGGGAACAGGAGACTTCTTGCCGTTCACACAGCAGGGGAACAGCTGGCGTTAATGAACCCCACTAACAGTAGAGCTTGTGTTTTGTTCTGTGGACACGACACTTCTGAGCACCAACTGGCAGTGTTGGAGCCCAGGGAGTAGAGTTCAGGTGGTAGAAAGATGAACATAACAGGAGACATGGATAACGTTGCGAACCAGTTATTTAATCTGAAAACGGACAGACAAATTCTGGCGAGATCCATGCCTTGTTCATTTTCAGAAAAGTAAGCCGGTCTACATTATCGGAGGATAGTCGCATGCGACGGTCTGTTAGTACACCACCTGCAGCACTAAAGACGCGCTCCGATAATACACTGGCAGCAGGGCAAGCCAGCACCTCCAATGCATACTGGCTAAGCTCTGGCCATGTATCCAGCTTAGAGACCCAAAACTTGAATGGGGAAGAGCCATCTGGGAGTACACTGAGAGGCAAAGCCAAGTAGTCTGTCACCATCTGACAGATACGTTGCCTCCGCTGACTGGAGCCCTCTCGGATGGTGTAGACATTTGTGGCGCTGCCACAAAACTTTGCCACATTTTTAACATACTGGTCTTTCCCTGTGCAGAGGCACTGCGTGTGCTCCCTCTTGTTGCACAGCTCTCTACACTGCCTCGACGCACAGAGCTGCTTTGTAAAGCAGTAGCAGCAGCAGTGCTCTCGGCAGTAAGGTAGAACATTAGGGATTGCACCAGTGTGTCTTGGTACTCCCGCATTTTACGCTCCCGGTTCAACGGTGTGATGAGGCTTTTGACGTTGTCCCGGTAGCGAGGGTCTAGGAGGGTGTACACCCAATAATCAGACGTCGTGAGAATGTGGGCGATGCGGCGGTCGTTTCTTAGGCACTGCAGCATGAAATCAACCATGTGCTGCAGACTCCCAACTGGCAAAGAAACGCTGTCCTCTGCAAGAGGCGTTATCTCTGCCTGCTCTGCATCACCCCACCCTCGCTCTACATACTGACTAGAGCGTTGTGTACCTCCCTCTGGAGCGATGTCTTCCTCCTCCATTGACTCCTCCTCCTCATCCTCCTCACAAAGTGAGCCCTGCCCAGCCCTTTGTGAGGAACCACGTTGCGCTGACTTTCCAGAAGGTGATGGAATTTGTGACTCCTCATCCTCCACCTCTTCCAAAACCTCATCCCTTATTGCTTGCAGTGTTTTTTGAAGCAGGCAGATAAGGGGGACAGTCAGGCTGACTAGTGCATCATCTGCACTCGCCATCCGCGTTGACTCATCAAACGCACGCAAATCGTGGCACATGTCCTTCATAGTGGCCCACTCATTAATGGTGAAGTGTGGACGGCGCAAATTGCGTGTTGATTGCGCCTGATGCAGCTGATACTCCATTACTGCTGGCTGCTGCTCACACAACCGCTCCAACATATGTAACGTTGAATTCCACCTGGTGGATACGTCACATATGATGCGATGTTCAGGAAGGCGCAATCTGCGTTGCAGAGCTGCAATGCGCGATCTGGCCATGCTGGAACGTCGCAAGTGAGCGCACTCTAGGCGGACCTTGTGCAGCAGTGCATCAAGATCCGGATAGTCCCTCAAAAAACTCTGCACGACCAAGTTGAGCACATGTGCCAGACATGGTATGTGAGTGAGTTTGCCAAGGCCCAGAGCTGCCACCAGATTTCGGCCATTGTCACACACTACCAAGCCTGGCTGGAGATTCGCTGGCAAAAACCACACGTCGCTCTCCTGCTTGATGGCATTCCAGAGCTCCTGCGCTGTGTGGCTTCGATTCCCCATGGGAATTAATTTCAGAACGACCTGTTGCCGTTTGGCCACGGCTGTGCTCATATCGGTCGCATCAGGTAAGCGTCCACGGGTCCATGTGGAGGTAGACCGTGACGGCTCCTGCAGCGATGATTCTGAGGAACTGGAGTAGGAGGAGGAGTCAATGTGGACAGACTTGATTCCGGCAATCCTTGGAGTTGGCAGAACACGTACAGCGCCACTCGCAAGATCTGTACCCGGCTCCACAACATTCACCCAATGGGCAGTGAGTGAAAGGTATCATCCCTGGCCATGGGTACTGGTCCACGCATCGGTGGTCAGGTGGACCTTGCTACTGACGGCGTTTAGTAGCGCATGTTTAATTTTTGCCTCAACATGCTTTTGCAGACCAGGGACGGCTTGCCTGCTGAAATAAAATCGGCTGGGCACATTGTATTGTGGGACTGCCAATGCCATTAATTCACGGAAACTGTCAGTCTCCACCAGCCTGAATGACAGCATTTCAAGGGACAGGAGTTTTGCAATGCCAGCATTCAGAGCCTGTGCTCGTGGATGGTTTGCCGAGTATGGCCGTCTTTTATCCCATGCCTGTGCTACCGATGGCTGTTTTGTGGCCTGGGTGTGTGAGGATGACAGGGAACTTGCAGCTGTGGGTGGAATAACACTGTGTCTCTGGACAACAGTGACAGAGGTTCTTCCATGGCGATCCTGTGAGGAAGCCGAACCAGCTGTGTGTGAACTGGAGGAAGAGGCTCCAACACGATCTGAAGATGTAGGTGCTGCTGTAGGTTGGCCTACATCTCCAGTGTGTCTTTGTAACTCAACAAAGTGCTTTGACCGCACATGTTTCCACATATTTGTTGTATTAAGGTTACTGACACTTTTACCTCTTTTAATTTTTTGATTACACAGCTTGCATTTGACATAGCAAATATCATCTGCAACTGTATCAAAAAAGGACCACGCAGAGCAAGTCCTGGGAGCGCCCGGTTTGGCTGTTGGAAGAGAACTGCTCCGAACGGGTGCCAAACTGGAGGCTACAGGCAAGCGAGTCTGCAGCCTACCTCTCCCTACTGTTTGGACCGTTGGGGCAATCTCTTCCTCAGAGCTGCTCCCACCACCTTCCTGTTCCTCACGCCATGTTGGGTCTTGGACCTCATCATCTCCACCACTACCCTCTTCCAACACCTGCTGTTGTTGGGTGGTCTGGCCAGCACCATGCTCAACAGAAACTGGCAACTGAGTCTCATCATCATCAGATGCGTTCTGCGGTGTGCTGACCATCGGCACTGGCTCACCCGCCTCTTCAGATTCAGAGAGACACAGCTGTTGCGCATCACTGCATACTGCCTCTTCTTCACATTCCAGAATGCTGCTTGGCTGGGCCCCTGTTTGCAAGCCAACAGATTCTGAGAACAGAAGCAGAGACTCAGCTGGCTCCTGTACAGAGCTCTCTGACTGCCTGGGCAATTTGGCAGGCGGTGAAGAGACTGATGGTTGTTCAACAGTGCTGTGGTCCTGAGAGGAGGTGGAAGCTATTGAAGTCGATGCATTGGCTGCCATCCAACCAACAACGGCTTCAATTTGTTCTTCACGCAGCAGGGGGGTACGCTGAGCTCCTACAAAAGTGCGCATAAAGGAACGCTCACGGGGGAAAACTGGTGGATGCTGTGTCACTGGGTGCGGCAGCAGCCACAGAATCCCCACATCCTCTCCCTGCTGCAAATCCACGGCCACGACCACGACCACGTGCCTTACTCACTGACTTCTTCATCTTGGTAGATTGATAAAGAAAGTCAGAAAAGTTATAAGGCCTAGGTGTGGTTATTCCTCACAGACTACAGTGAACCCTGCAGACAACTGTTCAGTATCTGTGAAAGGCCCCTTTGTGTACTTCTATAGTGTTTGCAACCAATGTATTGTATACGGATGGAAGCGCGTCACACTAATAGATTAGATTTTTTTCCACTAAAATGGAGCAGCACCAATTAGAGAAAAATGTGAAGGATGAGGCAGTGACACACGCTCAGCAGACTACAACCGGCAGTGGTTGAAGAACAAACTGGAGCGTAATCTGCACTCAAAAAATGAAAAGCTCACAGACTACAGTGAACACTGAAACACAACTGTTCAGTAGCTGTTAAAGGCCCCTTTGTCTACTTCTATAGTGTTTGCAACCAATGTATTGTATACGGATGGAAGCGCGTCACACTAATAGATTAGATTTTTTTCCACTAAAATGGAGCAGCACCAATTAGAGAAAAATGTGAAGGATGAGGCAGTGACACACGCTCAGCAGACTACAACCGGCAGTGGTTGAAGAACAAACTGGAGCGTAATCTGCACTCAAAAATGAAAAGCTCACAGACTACAGTGAACACTGAAACACAACTGTTCAGTAGCTGTTAAAGGCCCCTTTGTCTACTTCTATAGTGTTTGCAACCAATGTATTGTATACGGATGGAAGCGCGTCACACTAATAGATTAGATTTTTTTCCACTAAAATGGAGCAGCACCAATTAGAGAAAAATGTGAAGGATGAGGCAGTGACACACGCTCAGCAGACTACAACCGGCAGTGGTTGAAGAACAAACTGGAGCGTAATCTGCACTCAAAAAATGAAAAGCTCACAGACTACAGTGAACACTGAAACACAACTGTTCAGTAGCTGTTAAAGGCCCCTTTGTCTACTTCTATAGTGTTTGCAACCAATGTATTGTATACGGATGGAAGCGCGTCACACTAATAGATTAGATTTTTTTCCACTAAAATGGAGCAGCACCAATTAGAGAAAAATGTGAAGGATGAGGCAGTGACACACGCTCAGCAGACTACAACCGGCAGTGGTTGAAGAACAAACTGGAGCGTAATCTGCACTCACAAAATGAAAAGCTCACAGACTACAGTGAATACTGAAACACAACTGTTCAGTAGCTGTTAAAGGCCCCTTTGTCTACTTCTATAGTGTTTGCAACCAATGTATTGTATACGGATGGAAGCGCGTCACACTAATAGATTAGATTTTTTTCCACTAAAATGGAGCAGCACCAATTAGAGAAAAATGTGAAGGATGAGGCAGTGACACACGCTCAGCAGACTACAACCGGCAGTGGTTGAAGAACAAACTGGAGCGTAATCTGCACTCACAAAATGAAAAGCTCACAGACTACAGCGAACACTGAAACACAACTGTTCAGTAGCTGTTAAAGGCCCCTTTGTCTACTTCTATAGTGTTTGCAACCAATGTATTTGTAAGGTTCTGTGTATCTGTTTCTGAAACTCGGTTTGTTCGTCGGCCATTTTGCTTCAGAATCTTGTAATGTATGTGGTACAGTTCATATAGCGTCTTGTGCTTGGGTGCGATGAAAATACTTGAGACACAGGTTGATAAAGAAAGTCTTGTATTGCTTCATACAAATTGGCAAAAATAAACACACAGGTTGCAAACACAGAAGCAGGAGACACAGCAGGCCAGAGTAATCTAAGCTCAGCAATAACTCTCCACAACAGATTCAGATCTTCTTCTCTGTTACCGCAAGTCCATGCAAACGTGAGGCTCTCAAGAGCAGAGTTCAGAGTCCACAAGTGCTTCAGAGTTCCTCAGTAGGAATGGCTGGAGTACAAGGTCCAAGGCTTCAGGAGTCAGAACACAGGTTCACTGCAGGCTAGATTCTGAAGCACTGATTGCTCAGCTGTGGCTGTTTAAGAAGCAAACGGAGAGAATCAGGGCGGGAACATGCAAGCTGGAAAACTCCATTTTGACTGAGGGCAAGATAGCTGCAGCAAAACAGAAAGCAAAACGAACAAACCGAGTTTCAGAAACAGATACACAGAACCTTACATCCATACTAATTCCTTGTGTAGACAGTACATACCCCAGAAATTGAATTTCGGTCCTATGGAATTCACACTTTTCAAGTTTGATGTAAAGATGATTTTGTCTTAGACGTTCCAAGACCATTCTCACATGTCCCTGATGTTCCTCTGTGGAGTTAGAAAAAATTAGAATATCATCCAAATAAATCACCACGAATGTATCTAGGAGATCCCTGAAGATGTCATTCACCAAATGTTGGAAAGTGGCTGGGGCGGTACTCAGACCAAAAGGCATAACTAGATATTCAAAGTGTCCATAGCGTGACCTGAATGCAGTCTTCCATTCATCCCAGGTCTAATACGGACTAAGTTATAGGCCCCACGGAGATCTAGTTTAGAGAAAATTTTGGCATGTCGCACTCTCTCCAATAACTCAGGGATTAAAGGCAATGGATAACGGTTTCTAATAGTAACCTTATTGAGTTCCCTATAGTCTACGCAGGGTGTTATGTTACGGTAGCTGAGGAGTGCAGGTAAAAAAGGAAATACACCAGAGCAGTCGGAATCTATGAGATTGCAGTACCCTGACTAACCACCGCAACTAGAGGCAGCCGTGGAGCGTTCCTACGATGGTCCTAGACGCCTCGTCACAGCCTGAGAAACTAACTACACCTAAAGATAGAAATAGGAAAGCTATCTGCCCCGGAGCAGAACCCCAAAGATAATAGAAAGCCCCCAAACATGTAATGGCGGTTAGACAAGAGGAAATACTGACACAGAAAGAAAATAGTATGAGCAAACGCTGGGGCCCAAACTATCTAAATAGAAAAGGATAGGAAGGGTACTTACTGCAATCCCAGAAAACCCTGAAAAACACCAACTCCACTAATTTCAAAATCACCTGAGATCACACGACCTCTACCACCTAAATTAGTTCTCTGGTGTAACAAAAACAGCAGCCACTGAAAAAACTGCAAAAAGCAAAAGTACAAAACACAGTGGCTGGACTAAACTGAGAGGGCAAAAGCCCCCGGAGGGGACCCAGAAGGCCCCCACAGAAGTGCAGGACAAAATGCAAAAATATAGCAAAAACACAAAATAAGAAATTGTCTTATCTGATAGCAGGAGATGCAGACACGACACAGCAGGCTACAAGGGAAACTGGAAAGAAGGATTCAGACCAGAACAATTGATCACCGGCAACCCTGATGGGAAAATGATTCCCTTAAATAAGACCAATCAGTAACACCTGATTCCCAATCCTCACTAGTACCGCTTGTAACCACCAGAGGGAGCCTCTGTTCAGAACTCATCTCAAACCCATTCACAACAGTACCCCCCCTTGAGGAGGGGTCACCGAACCCTCATTTGAGCAACCAGGTCGGTCAGGATGAGTTCTATGATACGTACGGATAAGTCTCCTAGCATGGATGTCCGAAGCAAACACCCAAGAATTATCTTCCTGACCATAACCTCTCCATTTAACCAAATACTGGAGTCTTCGTCTAGAAAAACGAGAATCCAATATTTTCTCAACCACATACTCCAGATTGCCCTCAACCAAAACAGGGTCAGGAGGCACAGCAGCAGGAACCACTGGCTCAACAAACCTCTTCAACAAGGACTTGTGGAACACGTTATGGATCTTAAATGTCCCTGGAAGAAGCAAACGAAAAGAAACAGGATTAATAATCTCCATGATCTTATAAGGTCCAATGAACCTAGGCTTAAATTTAGGAGATGCTACTCTCATAGGAATATTCTTTGAGGACAACCAGACCAAGTCCCCCACTTTAAACCGAGGACCATCAGTCCTATGCCGGTTAGCAAACCGCTGGGCCTTCTCCTGAGAGAGGGACAACCTCTCCACTACCTGGTCCCAAATCTGCTGCATACGCTCAACAACAGAGTCAACACCTGGACAGACAGAAGCCTCCGTCTGTCCTGAAGAAAATCGAGGGTGAAACCCAGAATTACAGAAAAACGGAGACATCAAAGTGGCAGAGCTAGCCCTATTATTAAGAGCAAACTCAGCCAAAGGCAAAAAAGAGACCCAGTCATCCTGATCAGCAGACACAAAG
Organism: Oophaga sylvatica; assembly: GCA_033576555.1. Classification (NCBI taxonomy): domain Eukaryota; kingdom Metazoa; phylum Chordata; class Amphibia; order Anura; family Dendrobatidae; genus Oophaga; species Oophaga sylvatica. Next base: position 3,287 of record JARQOD010010586.1, on the reverse strand, counting down.
CATCTTAGATAAGTCTCCAATGTCTGGTTTGTTCTCTCAGTTTGACCATTGGTCTGAGGATGAAATGCCGAGGAGAAAGACAATTGAACACCCAGTTTAGAACAAAAAGTCCTCCAAAATCTGGAAACAAACTGGACTCCTCTGTCAGACACAATGTTCTCAGGAATGCCGTGTAAACGAACCACGTGCTGAAGGAACAACGGCACCAATTCAGAGGATGAAGGCAACTTAGGTAATGGCACAAGATGTATCATTTTGGAAAACCTATCACAAATTACCCAGATGGTGGTCATTCTCTGAGAAACAGGAAGATCGGAAATGAAATCCATAGAGATATGGGTCCATGGTCTCTTGGGCACAGGCAATGACATCAACAAACCACTAGAGCGAGAGCAAGGCTTGGAGCGAGAGCAAGTCCCGCAGGACTGCACAAATTCCCTGACATCGCGAGACAAGGTAGGCCACCAAAAGGACCGACTAACCAAGTCTCTGGTACCAAAAATTCCGGGATGCCCAGCCAATGCGGAACAATGAATCTCAGACATCACACTCTTTTTCCATTGGTCCGGGACAAACAATTTTCCAACAGGGCAGCGCTCGGGCCTATCCTCCTGACACCCCTCCAGAGCAAGTCTCAAATTGGGCGAGATGGCGGAAAGAACTACACCCTCCTTCAAAATAACAGAGGGATCAGATAGCTCAGGAGAGTCCGCAAGGAAACTCCTCGAGAGGGCATCCGCCTTAACATTCTTAGTGCCAGGAAGAAAGGAAACCACAAAATTAAAACGTGTGAAAAACAAGGCCCACCTGGCCTGTCTAGGATTGAGTCGCTTGGCAGATTCCAGATAGACCAGATTCTTATGGTCCGTAAGGACCACCACCTGATGTTTGGCTCCCTCCAGCCAATGTCTCCACTCTTCAAAAGCCCACTTCATGGCCAATAACTCCCGATTACCCACGTCATAATTACGTTCAGTAGGAGAAAATTTTCGAGAGAAAAAGGCACAAGGGTTACTTTTAGAGGTCTCTGGATCTTTTTGGGACAAAACGGCACCTGCCCCAATTTCAGAGGCATCAACCTCCACCTGAAATGGCAGAGAAACATCAGGCTGCCGTAGAACAGGAGCAGAAGTGAATCTCTGCTTAAGTTCCTGAAACGCAGAGACTGCCTCAGGAGGCCAATTCACCACATCAGAACCCTTTCTGGTCAAATCAGTTAATGGTTTAACAATAACAGAGAAATTACCAATAAATTTACGATAAAAATTGGCAAAACCCAAAAATCTCTGAAGAGCCTTTAATGAAGTAGGTTGGACCCAATCACAGATGGCCTGAACCTTGACCGGGTCCATTTCAATAACAGATGGGGACAAAATGAATCCCAGAAATGAGATCTTCTGTACGCCAAAAAGACACTTTGATCCCTTCACATACAGAGCATTCTCTCTCAAAATCTGGAATACAGTTCGAACATGTTTCACATGAGAGTCCCAGTCATTAGAAAAAATCAAGATATCATCCAAATAAACAATCAGAAACTTGTCCACAAAATCCCTGAAAATGTCATTCATGAAGGACTGGAAGACGGAAGGAGCATTAGTGAGCCCAAAGGGCATCACAAGGTACTCAAAATGCCCTTCAGGGGTGTTAAATGCCGTCTTCCATTCATCCCCGTGCTTAATGCGAATAAGGTTATACGCCCCCCTGAGGTCAAGCTTGGTAAACCAAGTAGCGTTTTTCACCCTGGAAAACAGGTCAGAAATCAAGGGTAACGGGTATTGATATTTCACAGTAATATTGTTCAAGAGACGATAATCAATACACGGCCTTAATGAACCATCTTTTTTGGCCACAAAGAAAAAACCGGCACCTAAGGGTGAAGAGGATGGTCTGATATGACCCTTCTCCAATGATTCCTTGATATAAGACCGCATAGCGTCATGTTCAGGTACAGACAAGTTAAAAAGGCGACCCTTAGGGAATTTACTACCTGGCACTAATTCAATAGCGCAGTCATAGCTCCTATGGGGAGGTAAGGATGCAGATTTACTTTCGCTAAACACATCAGAAAAATCAAACAAAAAGTCAGGAACATCCTCAGCCTGGGGGGGGCAGAAAAAACAGGAGTGTTGGTATTAACACATTGGCAGCCCCAACTGGTTACAGACACAGATTTCCAATCCAAAAAGGATTATGAGACTGTAACCAAGGGAAACCCAGCACGATAATGTCATGCAGATTATATAGAACCAAAATTTGCAGCACTCCTGGTGATCAGGTTCAACCCTCATTATCACCTGAGTAGAAAACTGGGGTTTATTCTCAGCCAAAGGGGTAGAATCGATCCCCAGTAGGGGAATAGACTTCTGTAGGGGTATCAAGGGAAATCCACAACGTTTAGCAAAATCATAATCCATCAGGTTAATAGCTGCTCCAGAATCAACGAAAGCCTGAGCAGAAAATGAGGACAGAGAGCATATCAGAGTGACAGTTAATAAAAACTTAGTCTGAACACTACCCAAGACAACTGAGCGTGCAAAACGTCTTCCCCGCTTAGGGCAGACTGAAACAGCATGAGAGGCATCACCACAGTAGAAACATAACCCATTGCGCTTTCGAAACTTATGACGCTGTGCCCCAGACACCACTCCATCACACTGCATGGGCTCAGCAGCTGGCTCACAAGGCAACACCACTCCACGCATACTTCTCCGCTCACGCAAACGTCTGTCAATTTGAATCGCTAATGACATAGAATCATTGAGACCAGAGGGGACAGGGAATCCCACCATAACATCCTTTACATTATCCGACAGACCCTTCCGGAAAAGGGCAGCCAAAGCGTCGTCATTCCATTTGGTCAGGACTGCCCACCTACGGAATCTCTGACAGTATAACTCAGCGTCATCAAGCCCCTGATTTAATGCCAACAAGGCTTTTTCAGCTTGATCAGTGACATTAGGCTCATCGTACAATAACCCCAAAGCCTGAAAAAATGCATCAACATCACTCAAAACAGGATCCCCAGGTGTCAGGGAAAAAGCCCAATCCTGAGGATCGCCGCGCAGGAGAGAGATGACAATTTGAACCTGCTGCGCTGCGTTTCCTGAGGACTTAGATTTTAAGGCAAGAAACAATTTACAATTATTTTTGAAATTCTGAAACTTAGCTCGATCCCCTGAAAACAAATCTGGCATGGGGATCCTAGGTTCCACAACAGGCAACCTAGCAAGATATGTAGCAATACTCCGAACCTCAGTGGCAAGCTGATCCACACGGCCAGACAA
>JARQOD010010585.1:0-26781 GCA_033576555.1 Oophaga sylvatica | reverse complement strand
ATCTCCCTGCTGTATCTTACGTAATTTTGTCTCAGCAAGAGAGACCCGATCTGGGTCATCATATACCAAACCCAGGGCAGTAAAAAAATCGATCTACTGACTGTAGAGCCGGGGATCCCGGAGGAAGGGAGAAGGCCCAGGATTGAGGGTCCCCTTGTAGGAGCGAGATAACAATTCCCACTCTCTGCTCTTCACTCCCTGATGATCGAGGCCGAAGCCGAAAATACAATTTACATGCTTCCCTGAAGGTAAAAAATTTGTCTCGCCCACCAGTGAACCTGTCCGGGAGAGCTACTTTAGGTTCAAATCTGGTTTGCTCCGAGGGAGACAAAACTTTGGACTTAATGTCCGTCAGCTCCATGGATAATCCCTGCAACTGCAGAGCCAGCTGGGCTACTGGATCCATGGCAACTGGGAATAATTTTATTGGCCAGTGAAAATGTCACGCGGTCTTATGATATGTGTACTATGTCAGTAAACTATTCTTAAAAGAACAACACTCTATACAACATATAGATTAGCAACATCAGCATGTAAATATAGAATAGATTTACCTGACACGATATCCGTTGAACTCAGGGTTAATCTTGAGGACTTGATACACTGTCACAGGAAAGAGGAGGACCGGGGGTCTAACCTGACCCTAAACTGGGGTCCTAACTAATCCCTCACCTTGGAGGTACTGATAATGGTTCAGAGGTCCAAGTCTCCAGCCTAACCCTGTCTCCTGTCAGTCCCTGAACCCTGTAATCAGTCCTAAGAAGGATTCTGATTACCACCAAAGGGATATGGGCTGATCTCTGCTAAATACACAGATTAGAGATATAAGACAGACTGGAGAAAACACAGACTTGCGTACACACTCAAACACAGAAGGAACATAAATGATCTGGGATATTAAACTCTAAGCAAGGTGAGCTTAAAACAACTAAGGAGCTCTTTAACTTAAGTCTATACAGATACAATCCTATCTGTGGTCTGCATGAAGAATTTCACTGGCAACTCCCAACACAGACAACCAGAGATTTAAAGGAAACCAATCAACAAATAATTAATTGCAGCCGGAGAAACTGCACCCAGTCCCAGAACTGAGCACAGACAGAATTAACTCCCTAACTGCCAAACACAAAGAAACAGCAACTCAGCTGTGAGAAGTCAGAATGTGCAACCGCGACGATCTTCGTGGCGATGCACACATGACACATGTTTGATCGCGGTGTGCCAGGGGTTAATGTGCCGGGAGCGGACCGTGACTGCTCCTGGCACATAGTGTCGGGTGTCAGCTGTGATAATCAGCTGACACCCGGCCGCGATCGGCCACGCTCCCCCTGGGAGCGCATCCGATCGCTGTGACGTTCTATCCCGTCCATGGTCAGATTGTCCTGGTTTCATGGACGGGATAGTACGTCGGATGGTAGAAAGGGCTTAAATAACACATCGTAGATCTCAATTAATGAAATATTCTCAATGCATACCTTGTTCTGTACAAAGTTGAATGTGCTGACTACAAAATCACACAAAAATCATCAATGGAAATCAAATTTCATAATTTGTAGTCACCCACAAAATTAAAGTGGAATGTAATGTCCTTAAAATATGTCAAAATGATAATCAGTAGTGTGTGTGGTCTCCACGTGCCTGTATGACCTCCCTACAACACTTGGACATGCTCCTGATGAGGCAGCGGATGGTCTCTTGAGGGATCTCCTCCCAGACCGGGACTAAAGTATCTGCCAACTCCTGGACAGTCTGTGGTGCAACGTGACTTTGGTGGATGAAGCGAGACATGATGTCCCAAATCTGCTCAATCGGATTCAGGTCTAGGGAACGGGCGGGCCAGTCCATAGCTTCAATACTTTCATCTTGCATGAAATGTTGACACCTCCAGCCAAATGAGGTCTGGCATTGTCCTGCATTAGGAGGAACCCAGGGCCAACAGCACCAGCATATGGTCTAACAAGGGGTCTGAGGATCTCATCTCGGTACCTAATGGCACACAGGCTACCTCTGGCAAGCACATGGAGGGCTGTGTGGCCCGCCAAAGAAATGCCACCGCACACCATTACTGACCCACTGCCAACCGGTCTTGCTGAAGGATGTTGCATGCAGCAGATCGCTCTCCACAGCGTCTCCAGACTGTCACGTCTGTCATATGTGCTTAGTGTGATCCTGCTTTCATCTGTAAAGAGCACAGGGCGCCAGTGGCGAATTTGCCAATCCTGGTGTTCTGTGGCAAATGCCAAGCGTCCTGCACGGTGTTGGGCTGTGAGCACAACCCCCATCTTTGGACGTCGGGCACTCAGACCATCCTCATGGAGTTGGTTTCTAACTGTTTGTGCAGACACATGCACATTTGTGGCCTGCTGGAGGTCATTTTGCAGGGCTCTAGCAGTGCTCCTGTTCCTCCTTGCACAAAGACACGGGTAGCGGTCCTGCTGCTGGGTTGTTGCCCTCCTACGGCCCCCTCCACGTCTCCTGGTGCACTGGCCTGTCTCCCAGTAGCGCCACTGGACACTACGCTGACAGACACAGCAAACCTTCTTGTCACAGCTCGCATTGATGTGCCATCCTGGATGAGCTGCACTACCTGAGCCACTTGTGTGGGTTCTAGAGTCTGTCTCCTGCTACCACGAGTGTAAAAGCACAACCAACTTTCAAAAGTGACCAAAACATCAGCCAGAAAGCATTGGTACTGAAATGTGGTCTGTGGTCCCCACCTGCAGACCCACACCTTTATTGAGTGTCTTGATAATTGCCAATAATTTCCATCTGTTGTCTATTCTATATACCTGACTGGAGCCCATACAGTCTGTATCTACAATAATATATACCTGACAGGAGCCCATACAGTCTAGTGTCTTCACCAGTGAGCCGGCTACACTGTATAGGCTGCAGCCAGGACCTGGCAGGAGCCCATATATTCTGCTGGCTTTAATAATGTATACCTTGAAGGCGCACATACATTCTAGTGTCATGTATGGGCTGCAGTCAGGGCCAGGCAGCAGCCCATAAAGTCTGCTATCTTCAAGAAGAATACAGTTATATGAAAAAGTTTGGGCACCCCTATTAATCTTAAGCTTAATGTTTTATAAAAATTGGTGTTTTTGCAACAGCTATTTCAGTTTGATATATCTAATAACTATTGGACAAAGTAATGTTTCTGCCTTGAAATGAGGTTTATTGTACTAGCAGAACATGTGCAATCTGCATTCAAACAAAATTTGACAGGTGCATAAGTATGGGCACCTCACCAGAAAAGTGACATTAATATTTAGTAGATCCTCCTTTTGCAAAAATAACAGCCTCTAGTCGCTTCCTGTAGCTTTTAATGAGTTCCTGGATCCTGGATGAAGGTATTTTTGACCATTCCTCTTTACAAAACAATTCCAGTTCAGCTAAGTTTGATGGTCGCCGAGCATGGACAGCCCTCTTCAAATGATCCCACAGATGTTCAATGATATTCAGGTCTGGGGACTGGGATGGCCATTCCAGAACATTGTAATTGTTCCTCTGCATGAATGCCTGAGTAGATTTGGAGCGGTGTTTTGGATCATTGTCTTGCTGAAAGATCGATCCCCTGCGTAACTTCAACTTTGTCACTGATTCTTGAACATTATTGTCAAGAATCTGCTGATACTGAGTGGAATCCATGAGTCCCTCAACTTTAACAAGATTCCCGGTGCCGGCATTGGCCACACAGCCCCAAAGCATGATGGAACCTCCACCAAATTTTACTGTGGGTAGCAAGTGTTTTCTTGGAATGCTGTGTTTTTTGACGCCATGCCTAACGCCTTTTTGTATGACCAAACAACTCAATCTTGGTTTCATCAGTCCACAGGACCTTCTTCCAAAAAGAAATTGGCTTCTCCAAATGTGCTTTTGCATACCTCAGCCGACTCTGTTTGTGGCGTGCCTGCAGAAACGGCTTCTTTCGCATCACTCTCCCATACAGCTTCTCCTTGTGCAAAGTGCGTTCTATAGTTGACCGATGCACAGTGACACCATCTGCAGCAAGTTGATGCTGCAGCTCTCTGGAGGTGGTCTGAGGATTGTCCTTGACTGATCTCACCATTCTTCTTCTCTGCCTTTCTGATGTTTTTCTTGGCCTGCCACTTCTGGCCTTAACAAGAACTGTCCCTGTGTTCTTCCATTTCCTTACTATGTTCCTCACAGTGGAAACTGACAGGTTAAATCTCTGAGACAGCTTTTTGTATCCTTCCCCTGAACAACTATGTTGAATAATCTTTGTTTTCAGATCATTTGACAGTTGTTTTGAGGAGCCCATGATGCCACTCTTCAGAGGAGATTCAAACAGGAGAACAACTTGCAAGTGGCCACTTTAAGTAGCTTTTCTCATGATTGCATACAAATGGCTATGAAGTTCAAAGCTCAATGAGGTTACAAAACCAAAAAAAGTGCTTTAGTAAGTCAGTAAAAAGTAGGTAGGAGTATTTAAAACAAGAAAATGATAAGGGTGCCCATACTTATGCACCTGTCAAATTTTGTTTGGATGCAGATTGCACATTTTCTGTTAGTACAATAAACCTCATTTCAAGGCAGAAACATTAATGTGTCCAATAGTTATTAGATATATCAAATTGAAATAGCTGTTGCAAAAACACCAATTTTTATAAAACATTAAGCTTAAGATTAGTAGGGGTGCCCAAACTTTTTCATATAACTGTATATACCTGGAAGGAGCCCATACAGTCTAGCATCTTCAGTAGTGAGCCAGTTACACTATATGGGTTGCAGTCAGCACCTGGAAGGAGCCCATACACTCTATATCTACAGTAATATATACCTGACAGGAGCCCATACAGTCTATATCTACAGTAATATATACCTGACAGGAGCCCGTACAGTCTATATCTACAATAATATATACCTGACAGGAGCCTATACAGTCTATATCTACAGTAATATATACCTGACAGGAGCCCATACAGTTTATATCTACAGTAATATAGACCTGACAGGAGCCATACACATACCTCCCAACTTTTGAAGATGGGAAAGAGGGACAAAGATTGCGTCGCGGCAAATTTTAGGCCATGCCCTGACCACACCCATTTCACAACTAGTCACACCCATGTCCACGCCCCGCTCCACACCCATTTAGCACTGGTGATCACACTGACTGGTACTAAGGGCACACTGGTACTGAGTAAAGAAAGAACAGAGAGAAAAAAACAGAGAAAGGAAGAGAGAAAGAGGGAAAGCAACAAAGAACAGAGAGAAAGTAGAGAGAAAGAAATAAACAAAGAAAGGAAAAGAAAGAACAGAGAGAAAAAACAACAGGGAAAGAAAGAACAGAGACAGAGAAGAAAGAGGGGAAAGAAGAACAGAGAGGGAGGGAGAAAGAAAGAGGGAAAAGTACAGAGAGAGAAAGAAAGAAGACGGGAAAGAAAAGGGAAAGAAAGAACAGAGAGAAAGAAAGATGGGACAGAAAAAAGAACAGAGAAAAAAAGAAAGAGGGAAAGAAAGAACAGAGAGGGAGAGAGAAAGAAAGAGGGGAAAGAAAGAACAGAGAGAAAGAAAGACAGAGGGAAAGAAAGAACAGAGAAAGAAAGAGGAAAGAAAGAACAGAGAGAGAAAGAAAGACAGAGGGGGAAAGAAAGAACAGATAGAAAAAGAATGAAAGAATAGAGAGAGAGAAAGAGGGGACAGAAAGAACAGAGAGAGAAAGAAAGAGGGGAAAGAAAGAACAGAGAGAAAGAAAGAGGAGAAAGAAAGAACAGAGAGAAGAAAGAAAGAGGGGACAGAAAGAACAGAGAGAAAGAAAGGGGAAAGAAAGAACAGAGAGAAGAAAGGGAAAGAAAGAACAGAGAGAAAGAAAGGGGAAAGAAAGAACAGAGAGAAAGAAAGAGGGGAAAGAAAGAACAGAGAGAAAGAAAGAGGGAAAGAAAGAACAGAGAGAAAGAAAGAACAGATAGAAAAAGAAAGAATAGAGAGAGAAAGAAAGGAGACAGAAAGAACAGAGAGAAAGAAGAGGAAAGAGACAGAAGAGAAAGGAGAAGAAAGAACAAAAAAAGAGAAAGAAAGAGAGAGAGAGAAAAGAAAGGGAAAGAAAGAACAAGAGGAGAAGAGAAAAAGAAGACAGAGAAAAGAAGAGGAAAGAAGAAAAGAAAGAAGAAAGAGAGAGAGAAAGAGGAAGAAAGAACAGGAGAAAAAGAAGAAACAGGGAGAAAAGACAGAGAGAAAGAGAAAGAAAGAGGGAAGAAAGAGGAGAGAGAAAGAACTGAGAGTAGAGAAAGAAAGAAAGAGGGACAGAGAAAAAAGGAAAAAAGAAGAGGGAAAGAAAGAACACGGGGAGAGAGAGAAAGAAGGGAAAGAAAGAACAAAAGAGAAAGAAAGAGAAGAAAGAGGAGAGAGAGGAAGAAAGAAACAAGAGAGGGAAAGAAAGAAGAAAGAAAGAACAAGAAGAAAGAGAAAGAAAGAGGGGAAAGAAAGAACAGAGAGAAAGAAAGAAAGGAGAAAGAACAGAGAGAGAAGAGAAGAAAGAAAGAGAGAGGAAAGAAAGAACAGGAGAGAAAGAGGAAAGAAGAACAGAGAAGAAAGAAAAGGAAGAAGAGAAAAAGAAAGGAGAAAAAGAAAAACAGAGAGAGAGAAAGGAAAGAAATGAAGAGAAGAAAGGAAAAAAGAACAAGAAAGAAAGAAAGATACAGGGAAAGAAAGAACAGAGCAGAGAAAAAAAAGAAAAAAGAGGGGGAGAAGAAAGAGAGAAAAAAACAGATTGTTTAGCAAAAGGCAGAATCATGAAAAACTAGACAAGAAGATAGATCAAATACAAATGCACTAGCAGATGCAGAGGTCCATGATAAAGCTGAAAGCAACAGGTGTTAACACTGATAAGGCAGCACTATCACAAAACATGATGAGAAGAGTAAGCTAGGGAAAAAAAAACACAGATACAAGTTGCTAAAAGTAAATGTCAGACAGTGTCTGGATAACAGCCAATTAAACGCCTATGATGGAAGGCGGGCTGGTCAGCACTGAATGTGACAACAAAAAACAAGCCATCAAAAAGAGCACGGTGCACCTGCAAAATATGATAAAAGCAAAATGTGCATATGAAAATGATCAGATGAGTATTAGTACATTGGCAAGCAGATAAGCTCGCAACAAGTCAAGGTCACATTTTATGCGAGAACAACTAGAATAATCAAAAAAAAACATTTTTAGCAAAAGCAAATCATGAAAAACTATCATACCCAGTCTGATCAAATGACCAAATGCAGACAGCAGGATGAAGCAAAGGCATGGCAGACTCACAACATGGATAAGGACTAGGAAAAAAGCATACAGGTAGTTTAACCATGATAAAGGCAGACCACCCAAATCACAAAAAACGTGATGAAATGAAAGGTTGTTAACATGCTTAGATGAGGAAGAAAAAAAGCGAACACAGATACAAAGTATAGCAATATGAAAACATATAATTGATAACATCATAGCAACAGAGTCTGGATAAAGCTGGAAAGCACAGGTGTTTAAACAGCACCTATAAAGATGGAAGGTTAGCGGGAAAACAATCGTGTAACAGCACACTGAACAGCTCCACAGATGTCACAACACAAAAAACCAAGCCATCAAAAAGAGCCCGGGTGCACCCTGCAAAATATGATAAAAAGTGCAAAAAATGATGCATATGATAAATGCATCAGATGAGGTATTAGTTACTATTTTGGCCAAAGCAGATAAGCTCGCAACCAAGCAAGGTCATTATGCGGTAACTAACTAGACATAATCACAAATAAAAAAAACATTTTTAGCAAAAGCAAATCATGAAAAACTATCATACCCAGTCTGATCAAATGACCAAATGCACTAGCAGGATGCAGCAGGCTCCCATGGATAAAGGCTGGAAAAGCAACAGGTGTTTAACCACTGATAAAGGCAGCCACCCTATCACAAAAACAGTGATGATGAAGGTGTTAACTGCTTAGTGGGAAAAAAAACACACAGATACAAGTTGCTTAAAACATAAATGTCATGCACAGTGTCTGGATAACAGCCTATTTTAAACGCCTATGATGGAAGGCGGGCTGGTCAGCACTGAATGTGCACAACACAAAAAAACCAAGCCATCAAAAAGAGCCCGGGTGCACCCTGCAAAATATGATAAAAAGTGCAAAAAATGATGCATATGATAAATGCATCAGATGAGGTATTAGTTACTATTTTGGCCAAAGCAGATAAGCTCGCAACCCAACGTCAAGGGTCCTCATTTTATTGCGAGTAACTAACTAGACATAAATCCAAAAAAAAAATTTTTAGCAAAAGAACATAAATACATAAGGATCAAAGACCAAATGCACTAGCAGATGCACAGGTCCATGATAAACTGAAAAGCACTACAGGTGTAGAGCCCATGGATAAAGGCTGAAAGCAACATTTAACCACTGATAAAGCACACATCAAAAACAGTGATGATGAAGGTGTTAACTGCTTAGTGGGAAAAAAAACACACAGATACAAGTTGCTTAAAACATAAATGTCATGCACAGTGTCTGGATAACAGCCTATTTTAAACGTCTATGATGGAAGGCGGGCTGGTCAGCACTGAATGTGCACAACACAAAAAACCAAGCCATCAAAAAGAGCCCGGGTGCACCCTGCAAAATATGATAAAAAGTGCAAAAAATGATGCATATGATAAATGCATCAGATGAGGTATTAGTTACTATTTTGGCCAAAGCAGATAAGCTCGCAACCCAACGTCAAGGGTCCTCATTTTATTGCGAGTAACTAACTAGACATAAATCCAAAAAAAAACATTTTTAGCAAAAGCAAATCATGAAAAACTATCATACCCAGTCTGATCAAATGACCAAATGCACTAGCAGGATGCAGCAGGCTCCCATGGATAAAGGCTGGAAAAGCAACAGGTGTTTAACCACTGATAAAGGCAGCCACCCTATCACAAAAACAGTGATGATGAAGGTGTTAACTGCTTAGTGGGAAAAAAAAACACACAGATACAAGTTGCTTAAAACATAAATGTCATGCACAGTGTCTGGATAACAGCCTATTTTAAACGTCTATGATGGAAGGCGGGCTGGTCAGCACTGAATGTGCACAACACAAAAAACCAAGCCATCAAAAAGAGCCCGGGTGCACCCTGCAAAATATGATAAAAAGTGCAAAAAATGATGCATATGATAAATGCATCAGATGAGGTATTAGTTACTATTTTGGCCAAAGCAGATAAGCTCGCAACCCAACGTCAAGGGTCCTCATTTTATTGCGAGTAACTAACAATACATAAATGTTTTAAGCAACTTGTATCTGTGTGTTTTTTTTTCCCACTAAGCAGTTAACACCTTCATCATCACTGTTTTTGTGATAGGGTGGCTGCCTTTATCAGTGGTTAAACACCTGTTGCTTTTCCAGCCTTTATCCATGGGAGCCTGCTGCATCCTGCTAGTGCATTTGGTCATTTGATCAGACTGGGTATGATAGTTTTTTCATGATTTGCTTTTGCTAAAAATGTTTTTTTTTGGATGACTGAAGAGACCCTTGTGGCGTATAGCGGTGCTTCCCCGCCTCCCACCAATCCCATAATGACAAAAAACAACAGGCCTGGATGGGTTGAACAGGTCGGTCACAGTTTATTTAAATTATAAGCCGGGAGGGGAAAATATGATCCGCAACCGCCTCTCTGCTGAGAACCCCCGGCGCCGCCGGTGGGCGTAGACTATAAGCAGAGAGGGGCAAATACGATCCGCAACGGACTCTCTGCCGAGGGCCCACGGCGCCGCCGGTGGCCGAGCAGGCAGATGAGAGGTCATGAACCGTTGCCCCCCCATACTACCGCTGTGACAATGAATACAACCAAAAAACTTTGTAAGTGATGAGAATGATAATTTTTTTTTTTTTTTTTATAAACATTAAATACAATAGCCGCACGGCAAATCTTTGAATCTACAAGGGAGGGAGGGTGGGACAAGACTTCCACTGAGCAGCCGGGGGAGGAAGAGGAAGAGTCCGGCCCTTGCACGAGAATTTAACCCCTGAGGGTGTGGCCGGACCCCCTTCCCCCTCATCCCCGCTGGCCAGTGGGGTCCGTTATATGGCATCACCTGGGAGGGGAGTGACGGGAGGAGGGAAGCACAGCCCCCAGTTCATTTTAGCTTATAGTCTATATGGGCTCTTCAGTCAGAAGCTCGATCCCTATTCGGTGCCGTGCTTGCCAGACTGAAGAGACCCTTGTGGCGTATAGCGGTGCTTCCCCGCCTCCCACCAATCCCATAACGACAAAAAACAACAGGCCTGGATGGGTTGAACAGGTCGGTCACAGTTTATTTAAATTATAAGCCGGGAGGGGCAAATATGATCCGCAACCGCCTCTCTGCTGAGAACCCCCGGCGCCGCCGGTGGGCGTAGACTATAAGCAGAGAGGGGCAAATACGATCCGCAACGGACTCTCTGCCGAGGGCCCACGGCGCCGCCGGTGGCCGAGCAGGCAGATGAGAGGTTACGAACCGTTGCCCCCCCATACTACCGCCACGGAGGATCATGGGTATAACTACACAGGACTCCGACCCCCCACACAACGACCTGTTCAAACCCCATCCTGTAAAATGTTTAATAATCTAACGAGTCCGATATCCTTCAGATGAACGCCGTCCAGTCTCGGTAGGTTGGAATTGTCCTTTTGCAGATTGTGGTGGGTAACCACCATGCCGTAGTTTTCTCAGCTGGATTTTGCCATTTTTGTGTTTATTTTCTTTCTTGATTTGTTGATGGCTTTCGGATCTTTTGCTCCCTGCCGGACAGCGCGTGGTATTATGTCAGACCGCACCACCATCACCATATCAGGGCCGGCAGGCAGAGTGTCGTAAATCTGTCGACATCATTACGTATAGTTCGGTGCCTTTTTTCTCGGCTAGGTCAATTCCATTGGCGTGCAAATACCAACATCACCGGCCCTTTGGCAGTCTTAGCCACATTGGAATATTTGCTGCCACCGCAGCCTTCAGATGCTGCTCCAGATGAACTCCAGTTCCACTTTTTTTTTTTTTAATCCGGGCGTATGCTGGCCCGTTTGTACGCCCCATAAACGTAAGAATGCGCTAGTACCCAAACTGTGGGTTTGTGGCCGCCTGAAAGAAACGAGAGGTGTTAGGGCAGATCTGGCCTTATATATCTTGCTAAACATGCGGATTTCCAGCGGCCTAATCTCTGGACTTCAGCTTCCGATACGTCGGCCCTGGCTGCTTCAGAGGCCGCCCCTATTCTGAAGGGATGTGTCCCGAATAGTGTTGAGCATTCCGATACTGCAAATATCGGGTATCGGCCGGCTTTACCCGGCAGTTGAATCAGAGGATATTTTACTATGTAGAAGTGTATGAACTATAAATATATGTATATATATATGTCACAATGACATGTATATATATATATATGTATTCTGTGTGTGCATATTTAGTGTTTACAATGAAAGGAAGGGGTTTTTTTTTTTTTTTTTTTAATTCCGATATTTCTGTCCCATAGACTTGCATTGGATTTCCGGTATCGGAATCGCCGACACTTTTGGGTATCGGTGATACCCATTCCGATCCGATACTTCTTGATGTCGGGAGATATCGCTCAACTCTAGTCCCAAATTGTTTTGGGTTACCGCCGACTGCCTCCATACAATGTTTAGAGATTGTGGGAAAATGATATTTGGTAAATGGGGACCCGTCGGTGTGTGATAGAAGAATCTACTGTCGTGTCTTATAAACGCGAAGCGCTTCACTATTTTTACCGGGCATATCGGGCCGTCTAAAGCCTTGAGCGAGACTCACGCACCTCAACCGGTGGGATCGCATTTTTGGATCCGAACTTTAATGTGTAAAGCGTTGCTACATATGACGATGTCCTCGTGGGTCAACCGACTGATGTTGTTTTTAAACCGCGGCACTAGTTCGCCGATGCGCCCCGTAAATGCAATTGCAAGCGCTGTAGATATTAGGGTCGCCTCGTAGTGCGACTTGTAAATGACGTCGAAATTATGATGATATCGTGTGACAGACTTAGAGACGCGGGGTGGCGACGTTCCTGAGTAGGTTGGAGCCTCTTCCAGCCTTTAACGGCTTGCCTGATGGGGAGTATTTAGTAACGTCGCCCCAACCTAAAAGCAGAAAGAAAAAAGGCTATTCCTGCTAAGTGTCGCTGCGCTGCCGTACCCGACGCTCCTCTATTCCTGCTAAGTGTTGCTGCGCTGCCGTACCCGACGCGCCTCTATTCCTGCTAAGTGTCGCTGCGCTGCCGTACCCGACGCGCCTCTATTCCGGAGCAGATTCAGGAGTTCCACCAACACGTCACATCTGGCCCGATTACATGTATCTACTGGCCTTCCCCTGATTAAAGAGCGCCATTCCTCCCATGCCTTACCGTAGACCTGCCAGGAAGCCGGTGTCACTGAGACTTGGAACAATTTGAAGGCCTGCCAATTGGAAGACAACAGAGAGTTAAACCATCACATCTTCAGCGATAGACGTAAATCTGGCACGACACCAGACGTGTCTAAGGCATAGTAGCGCTAAGCGGCGCAGCAGAAAAGGCCGGGGAGAGAAGACAATGTTCAAATTTCTTGAGGTTCCTGGATGTTTGGTTAGAAACCTGGTGTTAGCGTTTTTCGCCCGGGTACCCAAGGCTCAATGGCTGTTACTAGTGAAAAGTTCTCTACCGCAGGGCTGCGGCCCCAGGTGGATATGGTCCATAAACAAGCCAGTTTCATTTACACCATTGCTCTTCGTAGATTGCGACAATACCATTATTGATATCTCCAACAACCTCTAGACCTAGTTCCTTGCTCGGCGCTTCCTGCGCCATTACGCATGCATGTCCCTTGTAGGGATCTAAGAATGACTACCAGACAAGCAAATCGGCTTTCATGGAGCGGTTAAGTCTGATCTATATCCCGGCTGGTAGTGCCTTCAGCTGACAACGATAGGTGGCGTTGGGAAACTCTGCCCATTATTATTATTATTTATATAGAGCCAATAATTCCATGGTGCTGTACATGAGAAGGGGATACATACAAAGTTATAGATATCGTTTACAGTTTTTGTAGTTTATCCGCCGGTAAACGAAAACCATGTTATTGGTATAAATTTAAATGCCGGGAAAAGGAGCACGTTGCATGGTCCGACCGTTAATCGGGTGAAAAAGGTACTCCGAAAGTGCCGAGCTCTAAATTTTGAACGTCTGGAGGTAGGGGCAGAGTTTAGAGTCCCTAGGTCCGACGAATAAAAAAGTCATTAGCGTATCGCCTTAACGAGTCTAGAAGGGTATCGAAGAGCCCGAAGTAATGACATGCTATGGAGCAGACCGACGGGAGGCTCCTATAGAATTAAAACTGCCGGTTCACCGTAAAGCCCAACAAATGGAGGCATGTTGGGATGTCAGATTTTGGCAGCGGGACACCAGGCCCAGCTGTGCGTCCGAGTTCCCCTTCTGTCAATTGAAACGTAGGTTAAGGACGTCTCTTCTAGGGGTGATGCGTCATTAACAGCATCGCCTATTGTGAGGGAAGGTGATATTTTTGACGGGATTTTCCTTTTTTTTTTTTTTAAGCAGAATGCCTAGGGCGAGTTTCTGAAATTACTGATTGTCAACAATTTAACTGGGTCCACCAACCTGCTTAGTTTTACTTATTTGTGATTTTCTGCTGAAGAAACTTGGAGGATTCCCGCGACAGTTTTAGACTATACCCGGGGTTATAATGACTGGTTTGCTCTGTAACGTTCTCGGCCAGGTAGGAGTTGTACCTATAATCTTCTGATCCATAGTCAGATGAGTTATCGATTGAGCTTGACTTCCGCGATAGACGTACCTCTGGCGCGACACCAGGTGTTGTCTAAGGCTTTTTTTTTTTCATTCCATAAACTGGAAGCTTAACCACTCAGCCATCAACTCAACCAGTAAAAACTGCATCTAAGACCTTAATATACCTCCTGAGCAGCTTCTTTTTCGGGATCAAGGCATAGCCATGACGTAAGTGCTCCGTTTGCTTGGCGGGTACGCCCTGATGCAGGGGAGTCCGCCAGCACGGGACAGGTATTAAATTATAAGCAGAGAGGGGCAAATACAATCCGCAACCGCCTCTCTGCCGAGTACCCCCGGCGCTGCCGGTGGGCGTAGTTTACAAGGGGGGAGGGGCTAATACGATTCGCAACGGACTCTCTGCCGGGGACCCCCGGCGATGCCGGTGGGCGGGCATGCAGATGAGAGGTTGCGAACCGTTGCCCCCTCCCCATACTAAGCCAGAGATGGAGCACGTGACGTATGATCTGCGTCGTGTGCCCGAGCCCGAGTGTCTCCCGACAGAGGACGTTCGGGGTTAATCTTGTGGTTGGAATGGCTGGTAGCCCTGGGTGATAATTCACTAGGCTGTCAGCCATTGATGGAGCACGTGACATCTGCCGTGTGCTCATGACCGCCTGTCGTCACCCTCAGATGCGTTGGACCGCTCAGATATGGACAGGGAACCCATCTAGCGGGACGAGATCTGAGGCGGCTCCTGTGTGATCCGTGTCTGTAGCGGCTCTCAGGGGGATAGTGGGAATGAGTGGGAGGTCCTGCGGCGTCTGCGCCGGGACCTGCTGAGGGGTTCACTGGGTGTATTCGGGGGTGATGGGAGTAGCGACATTTAGAGGGACAGCAGGACTGATGGCGGGAGTCTTCGTAGGAGGATGGAGAGGGTCTGCGGCGCATATGCGTGCGCTCGCCGTGGCTAGGGGGTATATTGGGACCGGTAAAAACCGAGATAATTGTCCCATTACGCCTGTTACAGGCGGTAATTAGATGGGTAGCACAGCGTAACGAGTAATTTTATTCTGTGCGGTGTTTGGAGGGCAGGGGTTAATGTGGTTTCAGTACTGTTAGTGATTGGGGCAGTGGCGGTTAGTATTGGCGGTTAGTATTGGCGGTTAGTGTTGGCGGTTAGTGTTGGCGGTTAGTATTGGCGGTTAGTGTTGGCGGTTAGTGTTGGCGTGTTTTGTTACGTGAGTGCATACGTGTTTTATACTTTTTTTTTTTTTTTTGATGCAGAGCGCGCTGGTTGGTCTGTATGGACCGATCAGTGCGCTCTGCAGCAGCGTGGTTATATTTTGTGGCTGCTCCGGTGTCCCTCCTCGCAGGCAGTGCACATGTGCCTGCTGGAGGGCCACTTTAGAGCAGGCCACGTAATGTTTTGGGACCGTCACGGCTCCGCAGTCGCTCCGTACAGGCATTGCTATTGTGCCTGATGGAGAGGGCTGCAGAGCAGGTCCTGTGTCACCGCCGACCGGAAGTAGACTGGCGGGGACCGGAAGTGACGTATAAAAGTGGGCGGAGCTACCCGGGAGTGCACAGTGAGGCCTACCCGGCACAAAAGCCGGGGAGTCAAGTACAAGGAACGGCCGAGGCAAGCGGAGGCGGCCGCGACGGTGGGGGCCGCAGCGGCGCAGGAGGTGGGGCGCATGAGCGGCTCCCAGGGGAAAGGCCGCGGCGGCACCCCCGCTGAGAAAGGCCGCGGCGGCGGCTCACATGAGAAGGCCGCAGCGGCGGCCCAGGAGCAGGCCGCGGCCTACCATGCGGCGGCCGCTGTGCGACAGCGTCCAGGATCCAGGAGCAGACCGTGCCAAGGCCACGAGGTGCTCTGACCGTGTCGAGGGCCCTGGACACGCGGTCATACCCGCCCGAACCGCCATCCCTTCGACAGGACCCCGGCGCCCCCACATGCAGAAGGAGACCCCCCGACTATCTGAGGGCCACAGCTCCGGAACCAGGAGGGACCGGCGAGGCACCAGGCCCGATGGCCAAAGGTGAGCCACGAGCTGCCCGGTAGGGAAGTGAGGGTAGAAGGGAACGCGCTATGGAGGGGGGAGACGACAGCGGAGCATACGGGCCTGGGAGAGGGGGCAAACACCAGGGAGGCCTGCGGTGACGTTGGGGAGGGCACAGGGAGGTGAGCACTAAGGGAAGACAGTAAAGATTGTATCCATGGCTCACCTTCCTGTGCTGCTGCTCTCCGCCGCAGGGCCTCAGTTAGGGGATCAGACATCACAAGACTTCCACTGACCAGCCGGGGGAGGAAGAGGAAGAGTCCGGCCCTTGCACGAGAATTTAACCCCTGAGGGTGTGGCCGGACCCCCTTCCCCCTCATCCCCGCTGGCCAGTGGGGTCCGTTATATGGCATCACCTGGGAGGGGAGTGACGGGAGGAGGGAAGCACAGCCCCCAGTTCATTTTAGCTTATAGTCTATATGGGCTCTTCAGTCAGAAGCTCGATCCCTATTCGGTGCCGTGCTTGCCATTATGTCTAATTAGTTACTCGCAATAAAATGAGGACCCTTGACGTTGGGTTGCGAGCTTATCTGCTTTGGCCAAAATAGTAACTAATACCTCATCTGATGCATTTATCATATGCATCATTTGTTGCACTTTTTATCATATTTTGCAGGGTGCACCCGGGCTCTTTTTGATGGCTTGGTTTTTTGTGTTGTGCACATTCAGTGCTGACCAGCCCGCCTTCCATCATAGGCGTTTAAAATAGGCTGTTATCCAGACACTGTGCATGACATTTATATTTTAAGCAACTTGTATCTGTGTGTTTTTTTTTCCCACTAAGCAGTTAACACCTTCATCATCACTGTTTTTGTGATAGGGTGGCTGCCTTTATCAGTGGTTAAACACCTGTTGCTTTTCCAGCCTTTATCCATGGGAGCCTGCTGCATCCTGCTAGTGCATTTGGTCATTTGATCAGACTGAGTATGATAGTTTTTCATGATTTGCTTTTGCTAAAATGTTTTTTTTTGGATTTATGTCTAGTTAGTTACTCGCAATAAAATGAGGACCCTTGACGTTGGGTTGCGAGCTTATCTGCTTTGGCCAAAATAGTAACTAATACCTCATCTGATGCATTTATCATATGCATCATTTTTTGCACTTTTTATCATATTTTGCAGGGTGCACCCGGGCTCTTTTTGATGGCTTGGTTTTTTGTGTTGTGCACATTCAGTGCTGACCAGCCCGCCTTCCATCATAGGCGTTTAAAATAGGCTGTTATCCAGACACTGTGCATGACATTTATGTTTTAAGCAACTTGTATCTGTGTGTTTTTTTTCCCACTAAGCAGTTAACACCTTAATCATCACTGTTTTTGTGATAGGGTGGCTGCCTTTATCAGTGGTTAAACACCTGTTGCTTTTCCAGCCTTTATTCATGGGAGCCTGCTGCATGCTGCTAGTGCATTTGGTCATTTGATCAGACTGGGTATGATAGTTTTTCATGATTTGCTTTTGCTAAAAATGTTTTTTTTGGATTTATGTCTAGTTAGTTACTTGCAATAAAATGAGGACCCTTGACGTTGGGTTGCGAGCTTATCTGCTTTGGCCAAAATAGTAACTAATACCTCATCTGATGCATTTATCATATGCATCATTTTTTGCACTTTTTATCATATTTTGCAGGGTGCACCCGGGCTCTTTTTGATGGCTTGGTTTTTTGTGTTGTGCACATTCAGTGCTGACCAGCCCGCCTTCCATCATAGGCGTTTAAAATAGGCTGTTATCCAGACACTGTGCATGACATTTATGTTTTAAGCAACTTGTATCTGTGTGTTTTTTTCCCACTAAGCAGTTAACACCTTCATCATCACTGTTTTTGTGATAGGGTGGCTGCCTTTATCAGTGGTTAAACACCTGTTGCTTTTCCAGCCTTTATCCATGGGAGCCTGCTGCATCCTGCTAGTGCATTTGGTCATTTGATCAGACTGGGTATGATAGTTTTTCATGATTTGCTTTGCTAAAAATGTTTTTTTTTGGAT
Organism: Oophaga sylvatica; assembly: GCA_033576555.1. Classification (NCBI taxonomy): domain Eukaryota; kingdom Metazoa; phylum Chordata; class Amphibia; order Anura; family Dendrobatidae; genus Oophaga; species Oophaga sylvatica. Next base: position 8,979 of record JARQOD010010585.1, on the reverse strand, counting down.
TTATGTCTAGTTAGTTACTCGCAATAAAATGAGGACCCTTGACGTTGGGTTGCGAGCTTATCTGCTTTGGCCAAAATAGTAACTAATACCTCATCTGATGCATTTATCATATGCATCATTTTTTGCACCTTTTATCATATTTTGCAGGGTGCACCCGGGCTCTTTTTGATGGCTTGTTTTGTGTGTGCACATTCATGGCTGGACCAGCCCGCCTTCCATCATAGGCGTTTAAAATAGGCTGTATTATCCAGACACTGTGCATGACATTGTTGTTTTAAGCAACTTGTATCTGTGTGATTTTTTTTTCCCACTAAGCCATTTAACACCTTCACTCACTGTTTTTGTGATAGGGGGCTGCCTTTTCAGGGATTTAAACACCTGTTGGCTTTTCCGCCTTTATTCATGGGAGCTGCTGCTATGCTGCTAGGGCATTTGGTCATTTGATCGAATGGGTAATGATAGTTTTTCATGATTGCTTTTGCTAAAATGATGTTTTTTTTGGATTATGTCTAGTTAGTTACTTGCAATAAAATGAGGACCCTTGACGTTGGGTTGCGAGCTTATCTGCTTTGGCCAAAATAGTAACTAATACCTCATCTGATGCATTTATCATATGCATCATTTTTTGCACTTTTTATCATATTTTGCAGGGTGCACCCGGGCTCTTTTTGATGGCTTGGTTTTTTGTGTTGTGCACATTCAGTGCTGACCAGCCCGCCTTCCATCATAGGCGTTTAAAATAGGCTGTTATCCAGACACTGTGCATGACATTTATGTTTTAAGCAACTTGTATCTGTGTGTTTTTTTTCCCACTAAGCAGTTAACACCTTCATCATCACTGTTTTTGTGATAGGGTGGCTGCCTTTATCAGTGGTTAAACACCTGTTGCTTTTCCAGCCTTTATCCATGGGAGCCTGCTGCATCCTGCTAGTGCAATTGGTCATTTGATCAGACTGGGTATGATGGTTTTTCATGATTTGCTTTTGCTAAAAATGTTTTTTTTTGGATTTATGTCTAGTTAGTTACTCGCAATAAAATGAGGACCCTTGACGTTGGGTTGCGAGCTTATCTGCTTTGGCCAAAATAGTAACTAATACCTCATCTGATGCATTTATCATATGCATCATTTTTTGCACTTTTTATCATATTTTGCAGGGTGCACCCGGGCTCTTTTTGATGGCTTGGTTTTTGTGTTGTGCACATTCAGGCTAAGTGCACACGATCAGGAATAATTGCGTTTTTTTTCGCGGTTTTTCCGCGGTTTTCCGCGGTAAAAACGCAATAAAAACGCAAGCATTAAGCATCCTATACATGTTAATTGATTCCGCATGTTTTGGCCACATGTTGCGTTTTTTTCCGCGAAAAAAACGCTTCGCGGAAAAAATAGCAACATGTTCATTAATTTTGCGGAATGTAAGCGGTTCATGTGCGGTGGTACCCAGGGTCTGGAGGAGAGGAGACTCTCCTCCAGGCCCTGGGTACCATATCCCTGGTAAAACAATAATTAAAATAAAAAATAATGATATTCTCACCTTCCGGCGGCCCCCGCAGCCTTCCCGCGGCCCCCGCAGCCTTCCCGCCTTCAGCGATGCTCCCGGCAACTCCCGGTCCCAGGAGTGCTTTGCGAGAATCACCCAGATGGCATAGCGGTCTCGCGAGATGCTACGTCATCGGTGTGATTTGTCGCAAAGCACTCCTGGAACCGTAGTTGCCGGGAGCGTCGCTGAAGGCGGGAAGGCTGCGGGGGCCGCCGGAAGGTGAGAATATCATTATTTATTATTTTTTTTAATTATTTTTACATTAGATCTTTTTACTATTGATGCGGCATAGGCGGCATCAATAGTAAAAGTTGGTCACATGAGTCAAACACTATATTTGACTCGTGTGACCAACCTGTCAATCAGTTTTCCAAGCGATGCTACAGATCGCTAGGAAAACGCTAGCATTCTGCAAGCTAATTACGCTTGCAAAACGCTATTATTCTGGCGGGAATCAGCATACAAAAAACGTGCGTATTTCCTGCGGGAGAAGTGCGGGATTGCCGCGGAAATTTCCGCGGCAATTCCGCAACGTGTGAACTTAGCCTTAGTGCTGACCAGCCCGCCTTCCATCATAGGCGTTTAAAATAGGCTGTTATCCAGACACTGTGCATGACATTTATGTTTTAAGCAACTTGTATCTGTGTGTTTTTTTTCCCACTAAGCAGTTAACACCTTCATCATCACTGTTTTTGTGATAGGGTGGCTGCCTTTATCAGTGGTTAAACACCTGTTGCTTTTCCAGCCTTTATCCATGGGAGCCTGCTGCATCCTGCTAGTGCATTTGGTCATTTGATCAGACTGGGTATGATAGTTTTTCATGATTTGCTTTTGCTAAAAATGTTTTTTTTTTGGATTTATGTCTAGTTAGTTACTCGCAATAAAGTGAGGACCCTTGACGTTGGGTTGCGAGCTTATCTGCTTTGGCCAAAATAGTAACTAATACCTCATCTGATGCATTTATCATATGCATCATTTTTTGCACTTTTTATCATATTTTGCAGGGTGCACCCGGGCTCTTTTTGATGGCTTGGTTTTTTGTGTTGTGCACATTCAGTGCTGACCAGCCCGCCTTCCATCATAGGCGTTTAAAATAGGCTGTTATCCAGACACTGTGCATGACATTTATGTTTTAAGCAACTTGTATCTGTGTGTTTTTTTTCCACTAAGCAGTTAACACCTTCATCATCACTGTTTTTGTGATAGGGTGGCTGCCTTTATCAGTGGTTTAAACACCTGTTGCTTTTCCAGCCTTTATCCATGGGAGCCTGCTGCATCCTGCTAGTGCATTTGGTCATTTGATCAGACTGGGTATGATAGTTTTTCATGATTTGCTTTTGCTAAAAATGTTTTTTTTTTTTGGGTTTATGTCTAGTTTACTCCAATAAAATGAGGACCCTTGACGTTGGGTTGCGAGCTTATCTGCTTTGGCCAAAATAGTAACTAATACCTCATCTGATGCATTTATCATATGCATCATTTTTTTGCACTTTTATCATATTTTGCAGGGTGCACCCGGGCTCTTTTTTGATGGCTTGGTTTTTTGTGTTGTGCACATTCAGTGCTGACCAGCCCGCCTTCCATCATAGGCGTTTAAAATAGGCTGTTATCCAGACACTGTGCATGACATTTATGTTTTAAGCAACTTGTATCTGTGTGTTTTTTTTTCCCCACTAAGCAGTTAACACCTTCATCATCACTGTTTTTGTGATAGGGTGGCTGCCTTTATCAGTGGTTAAACACCTGTTGCTTTTCCAGCCTTTATCCATGGGAGCCTGCTGCATCCTGCTAGTGCATTTGGTCATTTGATCAGACTGGGTATGATAGTTTTTCATGATTTTCTTTTGCTAAAAATGTTTTTTTTTGGATTTATGTCTAGTTAGTTACTCGCAATAAAATGAGGACCCTTGACGTTGGGTTGCGAGCTTATCTGCTTTGGCCAAAATAGTAACTAATACCTCATCTGATGCATTTATCATATGCATCATTTTTTGCACTTTTTATCATATTTTGCAGGGTGCACCCGGGCTCTTTTTGATGGCTTGGTTTTTTGTGTTGTGCACATTCAGTGCTGACCAGCCCGCCTTCCATCATAGGCGTTTAAAATAGGCTGTTATTCAGACACTGTGCATGACATTTATGTTTTAAGCAACTTGTATCTGTGTGTTTTTTTTCCCACTAAGCAGTTAACACCTTCATCATCACTGTTTTTGTGATAGGGTGGCTGCCTTTATCAGTGGTTAAACACCTGTTGCTTTTCCAGCTTTATCCATGGGAGCCTGCTGCATCCTGCTATGCTTTTGGGTCATTTGATCAGACTGGGTATGATAGTTTTTCATGATTTGCTTTTGCTAAAAATGTTTTTTTTTTGGATTTATGTCTAGTTAGTTACTCGCAATAAAATGAGGACCCTTGACGTTGGGTTGCGAGCTTATCTGCTTTGGCCAAAATAGTAACTAATACCTCATCTGATGCATTTATCATATGCATCATTTTTTGCACTTTTTATCATATTTGCAGGGTGCACCCGGGCTCTTTTTGATGGCTTGGTTTTTTGTGTTGTGCACATTCAGTGCTGACCAGCCCGCCTTCCATCATAGGCGTTTAAAATAGGCTGTTATCCAGACACTGTGCATGACATTTATGTTTTAAGCAACTTGTATCTGTGTGTTTTTTTTCCCACTAAGCAGTTAACACCTTCATCATCACTGTTTTTGTGATAGGGTGGCTGCCTTTATCAGTGGTTAAACACCTGTTGCTTTTCCAGCCTTTATCCATGGGAGCCTGCTGCATCCTGCTAGTGCATTTGGTCATTTGATCAGACTGGGAAAGAGAGAGAAAGAAAAAAGAACAGAGAAAAAGAAAGAAAGAGGGGAAAGAACAGAGAGAGAAAAAGAAAGAGGGGAAAGAAAGAACAGAGAGATAAAGAAAAAGAAAGAAACAGAGATAGAAAGAGGAAAGAAAGAACAGAGAGAAAGAAAGAAAACGAACAGAGAGAGAAAGATGGGAAAGAGAAAGAAAGAACAGAGAGAAAGAAAAAGGGGAAAGAAAGAACAGAGAGAAAGAAAAAGGGGAAAGAAAGAACAGAGAGAAAGAAAAAGGGGAAAGAAAGAACAGAGAGAAAGAAAGATGGGAAAGAAAGAACAGAGAGAGAGAGAGAAAGAAAGAACAGAGAGAGAGAAAGAAAAAAAGGGGAAAGAGAGAAAGAAAAAAAAGAACAGAAAAAGAAAGAGGGGAAAGAACAGAGAGAGAAAAAGAAAGAGGGGAAAGAAAGAACAGAGAGATAGAGAGAAAGAAACAGAAAGAAAGGAAAGAAAGAACAGAGATAGAAAGAGGAAAGAAAGAACAGAGAGAAAGAAAGAAAGATGGGAAAGAAAGAACAGAGAGAAAGAAAGAAAGAACAGAGAGAGAGAAAGAAAGATTCTATAAAGATACTATAGCAGCCCGGCTCCCATTGTAGTGCCCACCTGAGCCTCCCGATGCAGGACATATCATGATCTGCTCACATGGCTGACATCCCCGATTCCAAGGTGAGGACACGGTGATGGATCTGAAGCATTCCCTGAAGTGCCTCCATGGTTCCGTCACAATCTCCTCCCGAAATTACCTCATTTCCGTTCATCTTCCAGCATGTCACTTCTGGTGGAACATCACGTGCGAGTTTTAAAGTGCTCTTCGGGGCTCCGGCATGTACTCCTGTGTCCACGGGAAAAGCTCCCGGCCGGGACAGCGGGGTAGACTCTCAAAATCGGGAGTGTCCCGCTGAATTCAGGACGGTTGGGAGGTATGAATGCTCCCCACCATACACCTTGTACAAGCATGGTTCTGCACACCTCATACACACACTGTTCCGCTTTGTATGCCTCGTACACACACAGCTCCGCTCCGTCCACCTCGCACACACAAGGCTCCACTCAGTATACACAAGGCTCCACTCCGTAAACCTTGTACACATGCGGCTTTGCAGCATACACCTCGTACACACGCGGTTCTGCTCCGTACACCTCGTACACACGCGGCTCCGCTACATACACACAAGGCTCCACTCCATACACACACGGCTCTGCTCCGCTCTGTACACACACGACTCAAGCACGGAGCCCTGTGTGTACGCAGCTGAGCGGCTCAGCTCCGTACACTTCACACACACAGGGCTCTGTTTCATACACACACAGCACTGCTACATCCACCTCGTACACACGGCTCCGCTCCTTAAACCTCGTACACGTGCAGCTCAGCTCCGTAAACCTCGTACACCTCGTACACGCTCGGCTCGGATCCGTGCACCTCGTACAGACACACGGCTCCGCTCCATCCAACTCGTACAGACACGGTTCTGCTACATCCAACTCGTACACACAAGGCTCCGCGCCGTACACCTCGTACACACTACAGCACTGCTACATCCACCTCGTACACGTGCGCCTCTGCTCCGTGCACCTAGTACACGCGCAGCTCCGCTCCGTGCACATCGTACACGAGCGGCTCCGCACCGTGCACCTCGTACACGCACGGCTACGGCTCCGCTCTGTGCACCTCGTCTCCGTGCACCTCGTACAGACATACGGCTCCGCTCCATCCAACTCGTACAGACACGGCTCTGCTACATCCAACTCGTTCACGCAAGGCTCCGCACACCTCGTACACACTACAGCCCTGCCACATCCACCTCGTACACGCGCGGCTCCGCTCCGTGCACCTCGTACACGCGCGGCTCCGCTCCGTGCACCTCGTACACGCGCGGCTCGCTCCGTGCACCTCGTACACGCGCGGCTCCGCTCCGTGCACCTCGTACAAGCGCGGCTCCGCTCCGTGCACCTCGTACACGCGCGGCTCCGTTCCGTGCACCTCGTACACGCGCGGCTCCGCTCCGTGCACCTCGTACACGCGCGGCTCCGCTCCGTGCACCTCGTACACGCGCGGCTCCGCTCCGTGCACCTCGTACACGCGCGGCTTAGCTCCGTGCACCTCGTACACGCGCGGCTCTGCTACATCCACCTCGTAACACGCGCGGCTCTGCTCCGGACACTACATCACTGCTACATCTACCTCATACACACATGGCTCTGCTCCGTACACCTCGTACACACACGGCTCCGCTCCATACACCTCGTACACACACGGCTCCGCTCCATACACCTCGTACACACACGGCTCCGCTCCGTACACCTCGTACACACACGGCTCCGCTCCGTACACCTCGTACACACACGGCTCTGCTACATCCAACTTGTACACACTACAGCACTGCTACATCCACACTGTAAACCCGAGTCCCGACCCCCACACACAAAATTACCCTCATCCAGCACCATGACAACCATCACAGCGCAGAGTCCTGCACACAACGAGGACACTGATCATGTGACCCCTGACTCCTCCCCTCCTGTGACCTCATCACAGGTCCTGTGGGCACAGAAGAGAACAGCATAGCAGCGTCATTGCTAGCTGTGAGCCGCTGAGCTGTAGAGACAGGGAGGGCAGGAAGGGGTGCATGGGGGCGTGGCGGCTCATCTCACTGCGGGACACATACCATCCTGGCCGGGACAGCGGGAGGGGGGGTCAGAATCGGCATACCTCCCAACTTTTGAAGATGGGAAAGCGGGACAAAGGTTGTGGCGCGCGCAGCGCGTCACAGCAAATTTTAGGCCACGCCCCGACCACACCCATTTCACAACTAGTCACACCCATGTCCACACCCCGACCACACCCATTTAGCACTGGTGATCACACTGACTGGTACTGAGGGCACACTGGTACTGAGTAAAAGAAAGAACAGAGAGAGAAAAAAACAGAGAGAAAGAAAGAGGGGAAAGCAACAAAGAACAGAGAGAAAGAAAGACAGAGGGGGAAAGAAAGAAAAGAGAGAAAGAAAGGGGACAGAAAGAACAGAGAGAGAAAGAAAGAAAGGGGAAAGAAAGAGGGGAAAGAACAGAGAGAGAGAAAAAGAAAGAGGGGTAAGAAAGAACAGAGAGAAAAGAAAGAACAGAGAGGGAGAGAGAAAGAAAGAGGGGAAATAAAGAACAGAGAAACAAAGAAAGACAAGGGGGTAAAGAAAGAACAGAGAGAAAAAGAAAGAAAGAATAGAGAGAGAGAAAGAGGGGAAAGAAAGAACAGAGAGAAAGAAAGAGGGGAAAGAAAGATGGAAAGAGAACAGAGAGAGAGAAAGAAAAATAGAACAGAGAGAAAGAAAGAAAGGGGAAAGAACAGAGAGAAAGAAAGAAAGGGGAATGAAAGAACAGAGAGATAGAGAAAAAGGTACATGAGAGAGAAAGAGGGGACAGAAAAAAAGAACAGAGAAAAAAAGAAAGAGGGCAAAGAAAGAAACAACAGAGGGAGAGAGAAAGAAGGGAAAGAAAGAACAAAGAGAAAGAAAGAAAGAACAGAGAGATAGAGAGAAAGAAAGATGGGAAAGAAAGAACAGAGATAGAGAGAAAGAAAGATGGGTGTTACACTCGGTCCCAGCGCTGGCTCTGCACTCCGTTCTGCTCACTTACCTGCCCCAGCTGCTCTTCTGCGTCCTGTGTCCTCCTCACTTCCTGGCACGCTGCTGGCAGGCCTCCAGATAGTCTGCTTAGGACGCGAGGCCGCGCCCACCGTCTCTTTTAAAGGGGCAGCGTGCATTTTTTGAAATAATTAATTAACCAATGGCTGCGCACTCGTACTATATCTGGTCACTCCACCATTAGGGGAGTGCCGGAGCAACGTGTTCTATCATTGCTACATCCGGTTCTGTTCCTGATCAGTCTGCGCTGCGTCTGCAGCCTCTGTGCTTCGCTGATACTGTTTGTCTCCTCAGATCCTTGCTAACCCGTATCTGGCTAACCTGGACAATCTCGGCTATTACTGGCGCAAGTGTCATCCCGTTCCGCTATCAGCCATCCGTACTCATGGACCGTGACAAGGTCACTGGAGCCAGCCTACTACCATCCGTTCTGGACCAGGACCTTACCCTTCTCCGTCAAGAACCCTCCACGGACTCTGTAAATACCTGTTACCCTTTTGGTCCCTCTGGGACAGCTGCCACGTGTCCGGGGTCTAACTGGAGGTAGCACCTGTGTCCTCCGGGTATTCCATTCTGGTCCTGTTCGAGGGGCCTTACTACGGGTACCCGAGGCTCACTAGTTACGCCCCTTCGGAGCCCCCGGACCGCGGTCTCGAGGTTCCACATTAAAAAATAAAAACGAATGTGAACTTCACCACCTCTGCCTCCGCTTCCATTCGTTACAGATTGCTCCGGCCATGGAACCCGCTGGATCCCAGAGATCTCCGACCACGGATCTGTGCCAGGAGGTGACCCGTTTGGGAGTTCAACAGGACAAGATCACGACTTATCTACGCAGCTTGTCTACCCGCATGGATTCCTTAGGGTCCTCGTCTGCACCTGACTCTTCTATCAATAATCAGGTACCAGTTCCCATGGCAAGTCAAGGTCCCGTCT
>JARQOD010010584.1:0-26789 GCA_033576555.1 Oophaga sylvatica | reverse complement strand
ATTATGCTTGTTAGTTTGTAGATTGTTAAAGAGGGAACGGTCTTTTTTTGTTGGTCATAGGTGGAGTATTAGACAGTAAATGATTACTGCTGTCGTATTTTTTGGCGTCCCTAAGGCAGAGTAACGCTGCGTAAGGTCACATTTTATAGAGAGTCATCTAATTGACACACGCTACCCTACCCTACGCGTGACAGTAGGAAGGTAGTGTTGACGGATAAAGCCTTGCGCAACCAGACATGCTTTTACCCTCTTCAACACTGTACAAGCAAAAAATGCATGATTGCAGCCGCAGACTTTATTGACGTACAGTATAATCATCGCCATTACCCATCAGAGGTGTCCACTGTCTGATACAGACATAGAATATACCTTTGCTATCCGTAGCCTTTGTTTCACCTACACTTGCAGGCACACACTTAAATTGTGAAAATGTATTATGTTTTTTTAAATGGTTATTTTTATCGTACATTATTGTGTCATCACATTGATGAGTCCATGCTGGACATGTCATACATGCTGTACAAAGTAACGATTTTATTAACTTAAATAATTGAAATGTCTGTGACTGTCACATCTAAATTGCAATGATGATGATGATGAGTGACGATTACAAAATCCATTGTCTTCACTATGTTATGGTTTAACATAGCGTTCCTTAAGCATTATTCATAAATACAAAAAATGGACTTTTATCTTAAATTTACAACACTATATTTTGTAACCAATTTTTTGGGTGGGTGTGTTGTTCCATTTCTTGTTGGCATGTGATATATGCGTTTATATTTGCAGTGTCTTTATTTTTATTCTTGAAGTTAGGAAACATGTGTATCTTCGTACCGTGTTAGCCAGTAGATAGAAAACTATTTAGACTTGAGAGTCCGCAGTGGTTGATACCTTTTAATGGATAACTGAAAAGATGGTAACAAATTGCAAGCTTTCGAGGCTACTCACGTCTTTTCATCAGGCAAAGACTAAATAAAAAAATGAAGCATCACATATTTCTATACACAACAGGACACAGGAATAGTGCAATAGGTAAGACAAGTAGTGACGTGTAGCAGAACTGTCATTATCACGAGGGATGAACATAAATTGGAACAGTTCCTAGATAAGGATAGAAAGTTTTATTGCCCTCTGATTGGGGTCTGGTTTTGTGTTTTCATGCCCCTGGAAGGGCAGAGACGCAGATTCCTTAATTGATATAGAATGACATAAATCCGTGTGATCTATTCATTCCATCACTAACAGTGTCAAAGGTCATGATGAGCTTATATTCTGAAACCTTTGTATCTTTCTCATATTTGAAGTTTTATTTTAATACCAGTAATTCCATATCCATCATGCTATGACCGGGCATACAAAAGTGTTTTGCCACAGGTAAATCCATTATTTTTTTCTTATTGTGTGGCGCTGATAATTCATCCTTGTTCTCATTTTTTGGCCGGTCTCCCCTCACTTGTCCCTCCCTCACTTGTCTTACCTATTCCTGTGTCCTGTTGTGTGTAGAAATATGTGATTCTTCATTTTTTGTTTTAGTCTTAGCCTGATGAAGAGACCTGAGTAGTCTCGAAAGCTTGGAATTTGTTACCATATTTTCAGTTAGCCATTAAACAGTATCAACCACAGAGGACTCTCAAGTATAAATATTTTTCTATTCTTGGAATTGAAATTCATCATTTTATTGTCCTAGTAAAACTTCATTTATTCTTGTTTGAAGTACATACATTTGCAATGGCACGTAACAAGGCAATAACTCAATATTTTATGCTACACCCTCCTTGACCCTGGGCTTCAACACCGCCAGTTGCTGCTCAGAAGTGTTAGATGCACAGATGAAAACAATCGCTGATATGTTTGTGGGGTTCAGTAACGCCTGCTGTTCCCCTGCTGTGTGTCCGGCAAAATTTACTGCTAGCTACCTAATCATGGTGAAAAAAACATGACATGTCAAAGTGTCTAGTGCTACACATAGATATGAGGCTACACCCTGATTTCTAAGCTGTAAACATTTGAAACAGACTGGGTGGATCAGGGAAATGCTGTAGATATAGTATATCTTGACTTCAGCAAAGCATTTGACAAAGTATCTCACACAATCCTTATTGAAAAAATGACTAAATATGGAATGGACAAGGCAACTGTTAGGTGGATTCATAACTGGCTTAGTGATCGGACTCAAAGAGTGGTCGTAAATGGCTGCACATCCAGTTGGAAGAATGTCTCAAGTGGGGTACCACAAGGCTCTGTTTTGGGCCTGTATTGTTCAACATCTTTATCAATGATTTAGATGAAGGAATTGAGGGTAAACTGATCAAATTTGCTGATGACACAAAGCTAGGAGGGGTAGCTAATACTAGAGAAGAGAGAGAGAGGATTCAAAGAGATATACATAAACTGGAGCAGTGGGCAGCAACTAACAGAATGGTTTTTAACAGGGAAAAATGCAAGTACTACATTTGGGCAATAAAAAATAAAAAAACGATATACAAAATGGGAGGAATAGGGCTAAGTAACAGCACATGTGAAAAAGACTTGGGTATACTAATTGATCACAGACTGAACATGAGTCAACAGTGTGATGCAGCAGCAAAAAAGGCAAATACATTCTAGGATGTATCAACAGAAGCATACAGTCTAGATCACGTGAGGTCATTATTGCCCTCTACTCCTCCTTGGTCAGACCTCATCTGGAATACTGTGTCCAGTTTTGGTCACCACATTTTAAAAAAGACATCAACAAACTGGAGCAAGTTCAAAGGAGAGCCACCAGAATGGTGACCGGTCTGCAAACCATGTCCTATGAGGAACGGTTGCAGGATTTGGGAATGTTAGCTTGCAAAAAAGAAGACTGAGGGGGAGACTTAATAGCTGTCTACAAATATCCAAGGGCTGTCACATTGTAGAAGGATCATCTTTATTCTCATTTGCACAAGGAAAGACTAGAAGCAATGGGATGAAACTGAATGGGAGGAGACACAGATTAGATATTAGAAAAACTTTTTGACAGTTAGGGTGATCAATGAGTGGAACAGGCTGCCACAAGAGGTGGTGAGTTCTCCTTCAATGGAAGTCTTCAAACAGAGGCTGGACAGACATCTGTCTGGGATGATTTAGAGAATCCTGCTTTGAGCAGGGGGTTGGACCAGATGGCCCAGGAGGTCCCTTCCAACTCTACCATTCTATGATTCTATGATTCTATGATTCTATGAAATGTCAACTTTAAAACCATAAAATGATTAGTCTTTGTCACAAATCTGTAACAAAATAATTGTGACATATTATTACAGATATGCACATGTCGAAAACAAATGCAAACACAAAAGCCTACTTATGCTATAGGATACTGAGGTCAACCTTGTCACTCCATAGCTTAGACAAATCCAACTCACTTTCATGACTCAAATGCTGCAATGTTGGAAGTGCATAATGTGGGTTGAACTTTGACAACTGCTGCAGTGCGAAGGTTATACTTCAGTGTTCTTGCCTTTTAAATAAAGCATACAAGTAAATATAATAATCCAATGTTGATTAAGGGACGTGATGTACACCTGTAATATTGTGCAAACAATGCATGTAGGAATAGTCCTCTTCAACATTACTTATATTTGTGTCATTTTAAAAAATTACATATTTAATTAGAAAGTTAACAGCCCATATCATAAAGGTTCTTCATGTAAACATGATAATCGCTAACAAAATCATGCATTACCTTGGTAAAGTCAATAGTGCATAGTCACAATAGCAAAATATATACCTGTAAGTGGTGCTGAAAGAACGACAACTGATAGAATAGGTGAATGATATCTATTTATCAGACTGAATAGCGACACCTGTACAATGTCGATATAATTTCTGTACCTTAACAAAACAGCTGTGTCACACCTCACACTCGTTTTTCTTGTAGCTTGTTATGTAATAGGGCACATGCGTGTATGTTTCATCATAGGTGCATGTTTACTGAGTAAAGCAGTCATGACAACGCCTTTGTGTTGTCGGTACGCTTGCGATGATGAACGATGCGCACCGTGAATGTTAGTCTGCGTCATAAGACGTACAGACGCTCCAATACCCAACGCGTCACAGCAGGAAGCCGTCTGTGCGTCCAAACAAAGGCGCAACCATACATGCACGTAACCTTTTATAAAGCTATATAAAAAAAAGGATGTAGTGTAACGCACACTTTATTGAGGTACAGTATTACATCGCCATTCACCATCTGTGGCTATGCAGTCTCATCTATATATACCTTATCTATCGTTGTCATGCTTGCAAGTCCACAGCCAGGCATAAATATCTGTTTTCACTCTGCACTATGCACTTTTTAAATTTTTTGTTTGTTAATATAAATGATTGGCACATATTATCAGTATTACATGATGGAAATTTTAGATATTTTTAAAAATTTTTTAGTGATATTATTCACCAAATGTAAAGTTTTATGATTGTCAAAGATAACTTGTAATGCTGATTATGTTTTTAAGTCAGCCATTCATTGTCTACACAATAAAAATGGTGTGTACATACTGTTACTTAGCCATCATTAATGGATTCTGATATGTACTTGTATGCTTTATTTTTAAACCTATAGCAGATTATTTAACCTATTTTAATTGTGGTTTGCATTGCTTTTCAACATGTTAATGTATGCGTTTATGTTTGTAAATTATTAATTTACATATATTTTTTTAAGTAAAATTTATCATCTTATGGTACTAAAGGTTATATTTCTCTTGTTTGGAGTATAGACATTTTTTAATTGACACGTAACAAGGAAAATACTTGATATAGTATTTAAACATCCTCCTTGACCCTGGGCTCCAACACCGCCAGTTGTTGCTCGGGAAATGCTGTTAGCACAGTCAACACTTGCTCCTGTGTTACTGGGGTTCAGTAATGTCATCTGTTCCCTGCTGTGTGTACGGCAAAAAAGTCCTGCTGCCTCCACCATGTTCTCTTCTCATCCCTGGGCTCCAACACCGCCAGTTGTTGCTCGGAAGTGCTGTTAGCACAGTCAACACTTGCTCCTGTGTTACTGGGGTTCAGTAATGTCAGCTGTTCCCCTGCTGTGTGAACGGCAAAAAGTCCTGCTGCCTCCACCATTTTCTCTTCTCATCCCTGGGCTCCAACACTGCCAGTTGTTGCTCGGAAGTGCTGTTAGCACAGTCAACACTTGCTCCTGTGTTACTGGGGTTCAGTAATGTCAGCTGTTCCCCTGCTGTGTGAACGGCAAAAAGTCCTGCTGCCTCCACCATGTTCTCTTCTCATCCCTGGGCTACAACACACCAGTTGTTGCTCGGAAGTGCTGTTAGCACAGTCAACACTTGCTCCTGTGTTACTGGGGTTCAGTAATGTCAGCTGTTCCCCTGCTGTGTGAACGGCAAAAAGTCCTGCTGCCTCCACCATGTTCTCTTCTCATCCTGGGCTCAACACGCCAGTTGTTGCTCGAAGTGCTGTTAGCACAGTCAACACTTGCTCCTGTGTTACTGGGGTTCAGTAATGTCAGCTGTTCCCTGCTGTGTGACGGCAAAAAGTCCTGCTGCCTCCACATGTTCTCTTCTCATCCCTGGGTTTCAACACCGCCAGTTGTTGCTCGGAAGTGCTGTTAGCACAGTCAACACTTGCTCCTGTGTTACTGGGGTTCAGTAATGTCAGCTGTTCCCCTGCTGTGTGAACGGCAAAAAGTCCTGCTGCCTCCACCATGTTCTCTCTCCCTGGGCTACAACACCGCCAGTTGTTGCTCGGAAGTGCTGTTAGCACAGTCAACACTTGCTCCTGTGTTACTGGGGTTCAGTAATGTCAGCTGTTCCCCTGCTGTGTGAACGGCAGAAAGTCCTGCTGCCTCCACCATGTTCTCTTCTCATCCCTGGGCTCCAACACCGCCAGTTGTTGCTCGGAAGTGCTGTTAGCACAGTCAACACTTGCTCCTGTGTTACTGGGGTTCAGTAATGTCAGCTGTTCCCCTGCTGTGTGTACAGCAAAAAGTCCTGCTGCCTCCACCATGTTCTCTTCTCATCCCTGGGCTTCAACACCGCAGTTGTTGCTCGGAAGTGCTGTTAGCACAGTCAACACTTGCTCCTGTGTTACTGGGTTCAGTAATGTCAGCTGTTCCCCTGCTGTGTGAACGGCAAAAAGTTCTGCTGCCTCCACCATGTTCTCTTCTCATCCTTGGGCTACAACACCGCCAGTTGTTGCTAGGAAGTGCTGTTAGCACAGTCAACACTTGCTCCTGTGTTACTGGGGTTCAGTAATGTCAGCTGTTCCCCTGCTGTGTGTACGGCAAAAAGTCCTGCTGCCTCCACCATGTTCTCTTCTCATCCTGGGCTTCAACAACGCCAGTTGTTGCTCGGAAGTGCTGTTAGCACAGTCAACACTTGCTCCTGTGTTACTGGGGTTCAGTAATGTCAGCTGTTCCCCTGCTGTGTGTACGGCAAAAAGTCCTGCTGCCTCCACCATGTTCTCTTCTCATCCCTGGGCTTCAACACCGCCAGTTGTTGCTCGGAAGTGCTGTTAGCACAGTCAACACTTGCTCCTGTGTTACTGGGGTTCAGTAATGTCAGCTGTTCCCCTGCTGTGTGAACGGCAAAAAGTCCTGCTGCCTCCACCATGTTCTCTTCTCATCCCTGGGCTACAACACCGTCAGTTGTTGCTCGGAAGTGCTGTTAGCACAGTCAACACTTGCTCCTGTGTTACTGGGGTTCAGTAATGTCAGCTGTTCCCCTGCTGTGTGTATGGCAAAAAGTCCTGCTGCCTCCACCATGTTCTCTTCTCATCCTGGGCTTCAACACCGCAGTTGTTGCTCGGAAGTGCTGTTAGCACAGTCAACACTTGCTCCTGTGTTACTGGGGTTCAGTAATGTCAGCTGTTCCCCTGCTGTGTGAACGGCAAACAGTCCTGCTGCCTCCACCATGTTCTCTTCTCATCCCTGGGCTTCAACACCGCCAGTTGTTGCTCGGAAGTGCTGTTAGCACAGTCAACACTTGCTGCTGTGTTACTGGGGTTCAGTAATGTCAGCTGTTCCCCTGCTGTGTGAACGGCAAAAAGTCCTGCTGCCTCCACCATGTTCTCTTCTCATCCCTGGGCTACAACACCGCCAGTTGTTGCTCGGAAGTGCTGTTAGCACAGTCAACACTTGCTCCTGTGTTACTGGGGTTCAGTAATGTCAGCTGTTCCCTGCTGTGTGAACGGCAAAAAGTCCTGCTGCCTCCACCATGTTCTCTTCTCATCCCTGGGCTACAACACTGCCAGTTGTTGCTCGGAAGTGCTGTTAGCACAGTCAACACTTGCTCCTGTGTTACTGGGGTTCAGTAATGTCAGCTGTTCCCCTGCTGTGTGAACAGCAAAAAGTCCTGCTGCCTCCAACATGTTCTCTTCTCATCCCTGGGCTCCAACACCGCCAGTTGTTGCTCGGAAGTGCTGTTAGCACAGTCAACACTTGCTCCTGTGTTACTGGGGTTCAGTAATGTCAGCTGTTCCCCTGCTGTGTGAACGGCAAAAAGTCATGCTGCCTCCACCCTGTTGTCTTCTCATCCCTGGGCTTCAAAACCACCAGTTGTTGCTCGGAAGTGTCATTGGCACGGGTACTCACTCCTGCCCAGACTGGTTACAGCACGCCATCTGTTTCTTGTCAGTGTAAACGTCACTTAGCCTCCAATAAGTTGTCCTGTCGTGTTGCGGTCGGGTTAGCCGACTCTGTGGTGCTTGGAGTTTAGGTGCTTCCTATGTGTGCTGCGGGATATGCAAATAAAGGCTGTTTCCGTTGTGACAATAGGACAATCACCCACTGTAGTTCTGTGGGATTCGGTAACTGTGGCCGGCTCGCGGCCTGTCAACTTAAATTTCCATGGGTACCTTCTGCTACCCATCCGGGTTCCAGTACCGTCAGCTGGTTCTCCGCAGTGCCTTTGGCCTAGGTGCCTCCATCTCGGTATCCGAGTTCCAGCAACGTCTGCTGGTCTTGGTAGTGCTTTGGAGCACAGGTACCTCCTGCTTAGTAACCGTGTCCCAGTAACGTCAGCTGGTCCTCGGTTGTGCCATTGGCTCTTTTCCTTCTGCTGCCCCTCCGGGTTCCAGCACAGTCAGCTGGTCCTCGTTACTTGCATTGGCTCTTGTACTTTCTGCTACCCATCCGGGTTCCAGTACCGTCAGCTGGTTCTCCGCAGTGCCTTTAGCCTAGGTGCCTCCATCTCGGTATCCGAGTTCCAGCAACGTCTGCTGGTCCTTGGTAGTGCTTTGGAGCACAGGTACCTCCTGCTTAGTAACCGTGTCCCAGTAACGTCAGCTGGTCCTCGGTTGTGCCATTGGCTCTTTTCCTTCTGCTGCCCCTCCGGGTTCCAGCACAGTCAGCTGGTCCTCGTTACTTGCATTGGCTCTTGTACCTTCTGCTACATTTACAAATTGAAGATTTTTTCAATGCTTTTTTGGGTAATCACTCTGGATCTCCAACAATGAAGACGACGACCCTGATGACCACCCGAAGAAGATGACGACCACAAGGACGACGAGCATCAAGCCAACCAGCCTAAACACCATCACAAAGAAGAAATAAAAGATTACCAAATAGGACTAGGAAGGTTAAGACAAACTACAAGATACAGAACAAGAGACTTAAGAACAATAAGCAGAAGATCAAAAAGCAGAAGAACATGAAGTATAAGACCAAAATGAAGAGCAAAATATATGCTCTAAATTATAAGCAGAAGAAGACTAAGCAGTGTATGGGGGTGAGTCCGTTCCTCCTCGTGGTGCCCCTGGAAAATGCCTGCTGCTGCAGGCTAAACTGAACACGGACAAATACTGTTGTAATTTAAATCTTTTGTGACAGCAAGAACGGAAGGATGAAAAATTCATACTTTGACAGATTACAAGTACAGGATTCTCTGTCACAAATAAGAATATGATGAAGAAGATGAAGTACAATATGAATTAGAATATAGTTTAATAAGAAGAATATGAGTAATGTTAACAAAGATGAATAGCAAGAAGTTTAAGAAGAAGATAAAGAAGGTGAAGATGAAGAATAATTTGATGAAAAAGATGATGCTGCTGAAGATTATGAAGGAGAAAGTGTGTCAAAAGTTAAAAAGGTGAAGAGCATGGAAGTTGTGAAATATACATATTTGCCAAAATAGAAAAAACGTTAACAACATTGTCAATTTCTTCGTCAATCCGAACATCTTTAAAAAAAAAATATTTATGCTATTCCATTTGATTGGGTTAAACATGTATGCCTTTAATGTCTCCTCAACCTTCCCCAATACATTGTACATTACTCTTTGTTGTTTTCCTTCATGTACAATTAACCAACAAGGCAAGAATGGGGTTTTTTTAATTCCGATATTTTGTTCCCATAGACTTACATTGGATTTCCGGTATCGGTATCGGTATCGCCGATATTTTTTGGGTATCGGCGATACCATTCAGATTCCGATACTTTTGGATTTCGGAAAGTATCGCTCAACTCTACCAATGAGAGATCTCACTCTGGGCATGCTCAGATGGGAAAACGCAGGACTTTGTCTCAAAGACGGCTACTCCAGCACTGGCTATAATAGCAGATCCAGGAAAGGCAGCAGCAAGTCACTGCACAGTAGAGGAGTGGGCAAGACGCCTGGACCGACGTTTCTGCTGAGCAGGCTCCACTGCGGCTGGAGATAATTGGGAGACCGCAGCGGGACGGGTTCGAGACCTTGTGCAGCAGCGGGAACTCGAACCCTAACACGCACGAGTTGCATCCGATTATGGGATCTCACTCAGCCAGGCAAATCAGTGAGTCCGTGAAAAAAAAAATCAGACTGCACTCGGATGACATCTGAGTGCAGTCTGATTTTCACAGCTTTACAGAATGAAGATGGGGAACTTTTTATTTCCACCTTCTCCACATCCATGAAAATCGAAGCACGCTGTGAGCACACTCTGATCAAACTCCGATCAGAGTGTGATTAGCTTAGTCGGAACGATTTTCTCGGATGAGACAAAATACAGTCGTGTGACCCTATCCTTAGAGAAATAAATACATTATTATTATTATTGATGAGCAAATGTGCTTGTTTGTTAGGCAATCCCTGCCTGTGTTGCGGGTGTCGAACAGCCATGAGACATGCAACCGCGTGGACTGGAACATATTTTTTGAGCATGCAGAAGACATTCGGTTAGAACCCGAGCATGCTCAGATAACACCTTATCCGAGTACGTTCACTCATCACTAATTATTGTATATTGTATTTCTGGATAGAAGGTAGAACTGTAAGTCCCAGCTACATAATACTATAGTTTAATCTTCAGTACAGTATGAGACTAGAAAGAGACTTCTTAATCAGAATGTAGTGCACAGCCTGGCCAGCCGGTCAGTCAAGTGAGACAGCTGCATAGAAATATATATATAGAAATATATGCAGCTGTCACACTTGGGTAAGGAGAGCCGCTGGCCAGAATGTGCGCTGTTCTGATCTCATTCCAATTTATTGTTTTTCAACTGACTGCGCCCCTACTTATATGTTTGAGGAAAAGGTGCGTGTAAATGGGTGTGGCTTTAAAAATGGGTGTGACTTAAAAATGGGTGTGACTTAAAATGGGTGTGGTTTTCCAACGCACAAACACAGAACCTGCTGTTAAAAATTTGAATCCCACCCCTGCCCCACGGCCCTGGCGGGCGGCTCATTTTTGGAGTCACGAACAGGATTCTGAAGCTCGTGAAACGCGAGTCCTGTGTGCCTAAATTGACTGTTTCTGTGCTAAAAGACTGTATTTGCCATTTTTGTGACTTTGCCGCCATTTACCGCCATATTCGCGCCATGAGGCGCTGGTGAAGAGGGAGGACGTGAATTCGTTGGCGTGCGCTCACTCAGTGGCGCGAAAATAATGGCCGCCCAGTCCAAGTGCTTTTACAATATACGATCATGCCCCACAGCCAAGGAGATCCGCCTCCTCATCCTCAGTGGGAGGAAAAGAACGCGAAGGTCACGCCTCCATACAAAAGACCAAGCCCCTCCTGATGGAATATTCAGTTACTACAGGAAAGGAATCGCTTTGTGGGGGCATGGAGGAGCTGACACTCTTCCCCCACGTGGAAGTGCAACCGGAGCCTGAGCCATCTCCAGGGCTCGAATCCGACGGAGCCCTCACCCAGGAGGCCGAGGCGGATGCCACGCTGGAGGACTTGGCCCGGCACCGGGCTGAAGTGGAGAGGCTGGAGTGGAGCTGGTGGGCTCTGAAGCTGCAGCTGCAGCAGAGCCGATCGCTCAGCCCACCGGAGACCCTGCTACCTAAGGCCGAGTAGGAGGCTTGCGTAATGGCCGGACCCGGCGCCGTCCTACCCGTCCCGACTGAAGAAACAGAGGAAGGAGGGGATGCCGAACCATCTGCCCCGGTTTCGGGTGTGTTGCCCGTGCCAGTATCCCAGCCAGAGACGGAACCCATTGCGGAGCCCGTTGCTGTGGAGCACCATCAACCTGCGGGGACCCAGGAGGATCCGGAATCCCGTGCCTCGCCGTTTAACTGGCAGGAGATGGAGCGGCTGGCTGCAGCGAACTATGACCGGCGCCAGGAGGAGGAGTGGAGGCTACAGGGTGGATGGGGTTTCATCCAGGAGCCCGGGCTGTACCTAGAAATATTTGTCAACCACCGGGATGTGGAGGCCCACCTACGCGGAGGGACACCCGGAGAGGGATTTGTATGTTGGGGATCTCGTTACCTACACCCGGCACTGGGGGTACAAGGGATGGTATGCCCTCAATGTGTCCAGGTATGACCCCTCTTCCCCAGAGTATGGGGAGGCACCCGGGCCCATCTCATCACGGGTCCCAATCCCCGAGTCTCTGCCAGTACCCCTGCCCTGCCAACAGCCCATTCAGCAACTCCCTCAGCTGCCTCTTCTACCTCCCGCCTGGAGAGGGTGCAGGATGTTGGCCTCGGTGAGGCACCTGTCAGGCCTTGCCGTACAACCCGTGATGCCGGAGTACAAACTGTGATTTCTGGGCACGACCTGGTGGTCACAAGACAGAAACGGCACCATGTCCTGGTGGTACCCGGTGTCACAGATGTCTGGGAGCTTCCAGAAGAGCACCAGCTGACCCTCGCAGGTCAGTTACCTAGTTCAGAGTAATGTTTAGCCCGGACAGGGTCCTGACTGTAAATAAGTTGAAAGTGTTGCCTTAACCCGGAAGGGTAGTTCTCTTAAAGTTGTTTGAATCTTGAACTGCGTGGCTGAGGACTTTGCCAGCCCACAAACTCTTTCTGTAAATAGTTAGCACCTCGGTGCTCCATCTTGGTTTTACATATACCTCAGAAACTAAAACCGTTTGGTGAGGCCGAAGGTGAGGTTTGCTGGAAAAGTCAATAAAGTCTTGCAGCCCACCGAAGACCACCGTTGGCGGTTTGGAGCGGGTCCTCCACAAGCACAAGTTTTACCTGAACTCTAATGTCATTGCTATTTGCACTTTATTAAATGTTATATTTAAAAATGTTATTTATGCAACGTTGAACCTGAAGTGCCTCCCATAAAGGGATTATGAGATTTGAAACTGTTTTCTACCTGTTGAAATGCATTTATAAAATTTTGTATGTTTCTCTGTAACATCTTTACTCTTTTACAGCCCGGGAGTGCTGTGTTTAACAAGGGGGAATGTGGCGCCCTGAGGGTCCAGTCGCCACATAGATGTTGCATCGCACCCAGCGGTGTGGCACCTGACTCTCAGGTAAGGAGGAAGCACCCCATTGACTCCAACCACTGCATCCATCATGCATCATGCTAGCTGAGTGCAGGCAGACCCTTCGGGAGGATGGTCTGACTCAGGCTGGTTAGAAAAGGGTGCAGCTAGATGGGTGTGAGGGGTTTAGGCAGCATTAGGCTGCATGTGAGATTAGAAAATCCAGTTTGAGCCAGGCAGTCAGTGTGTGGGTACTGGACTGACCTGCTGCTCCTCTGAGTCTACCTCAGGGAGACTTGCTGAGGAGAGCGAAAGGGTCCAGGGTGAGACAGCAATTAAGGATGTGCCCAATCCTGAAGCAGGAGGACCAGGCGAACATCGGGGAACAGTCCCTAGACTAGTGGGAAAGTTCAGCTCCACTAGTAACACCGTGAACACTTGGTCTCTCCATGGGGCCACTAGCCTCCATAATCTCACTGGGAGGAAGCTTAGGGGTCAAGTACGTCCAGAACCTTTGTGCTGGATGGCGTAGTTAACCACTGGTCTGGTCTGGTAACTGAAAGGACCCAATACTACCTCATCCGAGGGCTCTGTGGTGGCGGGTGCATGGAAGTCGGGAGTGTAGCACCTAGAGAAGATGCCAGAAATTAACATATCAAAAGGGAGTCTTTGGAAGTGCGACTAACTTACCTGAAGGTTGCTGGAGCACTCTCTTGGAGGACACAGCGCCCGGCTGGTATCTATACCGCGGATAACAGACTGTGAGTAAACCCTTGAAACTGCAACGGAACTGTTTCCTGATTATTCCAGCGACGCACACTACTCTCTGCTACATCCTACTGCACCATTGCTTTATCTTACCTCAACCTGCCCTGGGAGGACACAGTCTCACCTGTAGGAGACTTTACATTAAGCTGCACAACACCATCTCTCCCAGAGGACCTGCACAGCAGCGCTGGTCACCCTGACCAGGTACTACAGGTGGCGCCTCGAATCATCATATTCCCTGTAAATATACCCTTTTTGGTGAGCGCCCAGGGCCACGGACCGAGCCGTGGCTGCCCGTGACATTCCCCATAGAAGTCGACGGGCTCGGTGCTGAGTACCCCACGGCCCTGACAGGCGGCTCACCCTGGATGAAATTGCACCTCCTATACATAGAACAATACGACACAGACGGGACAACCGTGGCACACGCTGCAAATATGTTTCCTGCAGCGGTGCTCCAGGTGCGCCGAACGTCTGTGGAGAAAATATAATCTACCCGAAGATTTCATACATTACAAGTTTATGCTTAAAACATACAATTCTGCCCTTCACCTCTCCAAACAAACCTATTTCAACACCCTCATCACCTCACTATCCAATAACCCCAAACGTCTCTTTGACACTTTTCACTCCCTACTGAAGCCAAAAGTGCAGGCTTCAACCATGGATCTCCATGCTGACAATCTGGCCAATTATTTCAAAGAAAAAATTGACCACATCCGACAGGAAATTATCTCCCATTCCCCTCATACCATGCACTGTCCTCCCTCCCCCACTGCATCCAGCTCACTCTCTGATTTTGAACCAGTCACAGAAGAAGAAGTAATCAGGCTCCTTGCATCTTCTCGCCCTACCACTTGCATAAGTGACCCATTCCGTCACATCTCCTCCAGTCCCTTCCCTGCTGTCACCTCTCACCTCACAAAAATATTCAACCTCTCTCTTCCAGTATCTTTCCCTCCTCATTTAAACATGCCATCATACATCCATTACTTGAAAAATCATCCCTCGACCAAAACTGTGCCGCTAACTATAGACCTGTCTCTAATCTTCCCTTCATCTCTAACCTCCTGGAACGCCTGGTCCACACCCATCCTATCCGCTATCTCTCAGATAAGTCTCTCCTCGACCCTCTACAATCCAGTTTCCGCTCTTTACACTCTACTGAAACTGCCCTCACTAAAGTCTCTAATGATCTTCTAATAGCTAAATCTAATGGTCCTACTCCATGCTAATTCTCCCGGATCTCTCCTCAGCATTCGACACTGTGGACCATCAACTCCTCCTCACTATGCTACACTCCATCTGCCTCAAGGACACCGTTCTCTCCTGGTTCTCCTCTTCTCTCTGACCGTTCCTTTACTGTATCTTTTGCTGGTTCCTCCTCCTCTCATCTTCCCCTTACTGTTGGGGCTCCTCAAGGATCAGTCCTAGGCCCCCTCCTCTTCTCTTTTTACACACGCCCCTATTGGACAAACAATCAGTAGATTTGGTTTCCAGTACCATCTCTATGCTGATGACCCCCAATTATGCTCTTCTTTTCCCGTTATCAGCCTGCCTTTTTAGAAAACACCAGTGATTGTCTTACCGCTGTCTCTAACATCATGTCCTCCCTCTATCTGAAACTGAACCTGTCAAAAACGGAACTCCTCGTGTTTCCTCCCTCTACTAGCCTACCTCTGCCGACATTGCCATCTCCTTATGTGGTTCCACCATTACTCCCCAGCAACATGCTCGCTGTCTTGGGGTCATACTTGATTCCAAGCTTTCATTCACCCCCCCACATCCAATCACTGGGTCGCTCTTATTATCTTTACCTCAAAAACATTTCTAGAATTCGATCTTTTCTTACTTTCGACTCTGCATAAACCCTTACTGTTTCTCTTATTCATTCTCGTCTGGACTATTGTAACTCTCTACTAATCGCTCTTCCTCTTACCAAACTCTCCCCTCTCAATACGTCCTGAATGCTGCAGCCAGGATCATATTCCTCACCAATCGTTATACCGATGCCTCCACCTTGTGCCAGTCATTACACTGGTTACCCATCCACTACAGAATCCAGTACAAACTTATTACCCTCACTCACAAAACACTCCATGGCTCAGCACCACCCTACATCTCCTCCCTCGTCTCAGTCTACCACCCTACCCGTGCCCTCCATTCTGCTAATGACCTGAGGTTAGCATCCTCAATAATCAGAACCTCCCACTCCCGTCTCCAAGACTTTTCACGTGCTGCGTCAATTCTTTGGAATGCACTACCCAGTTTAATACGATTAATCCCCAATTCCCACAGTTTTAAGCGTGCCCTAAAAACGCATTTGTACAGACTGGTTCTACCGCCTCAATGCATTAACCTAACTATCCCTTATCCCTGTTGGCCTATTCAAAAATTTTTTTACCATAATCAGGTACCTCGTATTATGTTCTCACCCGCTTTATGCATTTAATAGTCCTCTGTGTCTGTACTGTTACATACTTTGGCTTTTAACTGGTTCATGCAGAATTACATGAACACCCGATTCTTACACTATGGCCGGTCCGAACAATGAAAGCAATTGTTACCATCCACCTCCCGTGTCTCCCTTTTTTCCTCATAGATTGTAGCTTGAGCAGGGCCCTCATTCCTCTTGGTATCTACTTTGATCTGTGTTTATTGTTATGCTGTAATGTCTATTGTCTGTACAAGTCCCCTCTATAATGTACAGCGCTGCGGAATATGTTGGCGCTATAGAAATAAAATTATTATTTATTATTATTATTAACCTTGTGATCATACATTTACTAATTATCCTGTAGATGTATGATGCATTTTAATAATGGAGGAACCTTTTGCCGTATATCCAACATATAAAGGGGTCAGCTGGGCTGAATGTCATATACGTTTCATTGCGCCACATTACTGAGGACATATAAAGGACAACATCAGGTCCACCTCATTTTTTATAACGATTTGTACTGGGTGAAGTTTCTCCGGTTCTCGGTAGCAAGAGGTCATTTGCCAGACATCCAATATGGTCACTGGCAGTTTGGAAAACATGGCTCTCATCACTGTATCCAACTGATAGGACAGCCAGTCATTAACCAGGGGAAAATCATATCCAGTGTTGGCCGATTTAATGAGTATTTTTGGTCAGGACTACGCTCCAAAAGTCTAGATACAGCTTCACGAATGTGCCACAGTCGGTGAATGTACAGGCTCAATGGATAGGTGGCAAAATGAGCTGAACAAGTTAAGATGATCACCATTCCATTCCGAGCTCCCAGTCCATCCAGCTCTGTAGAGATGTAATGTAACTCTCTCATTCCTACACGCTTCATACGCAGGGGCTTCTGATGGGCTCTCCAATGCATTAGATAGTTATACTCTGAATCTGTGGCCAACAATGGACCTATGCAGTGAGGCACATGGAGGTCTACTTGCTTGAGAGCTGTGAATAAAACGGTAAAGGAGTCAGTCATTACTAATCAACATAGTGGGACTATTTTTAATATTAACAAAACAGGATCATTTTGATACAGTTCAAAAACTTCAATGGCACACAAGTGAGTCATTATAACAACAAGAGATGTGGAAATCAATTCTATATGAATTGAATTTGTGACTAGTGATGAGCGAGCACTAAAATGCTCGGGTGCTCGATGCTCGGGTCAAGCAAATTAGAATGCTCGAGTGCGTGACCCGAGTAACGAGCCCAATGTAAGTCTATGGGAAACCCAAGCTTTTTTTGCCACGACCCTCCGGGGGTCCTTTTAGGATCTAAAAACATCTGAAAATGATGGAAACAGTGCTCAAATGACATGGGAACACCATGGGGATCACCCTGGTAGCATTCCTGACTCCGAGCTCACAGCTGTAAACAATGTGGTCAGAGTCTGACGCCACTTTTACAGGCGCACAATAAAACATACAAAAACAAAATCGAAATGGATTTTCCTTGGAAATATGTTAAGGAACTTCCTTTCCAGGGTAATGACTTAAATATAAGGCAAAATAAATAAGCCAAAACAAAAATGTACCTTCGCCACTTGGCTACGTTCACACGTAGATTTTTTGATGCTTTTTTCAACTTTACCGTTGCTTTCGACCAGACAAATGCATTCACTTTGAAATGTCATTTTAACATTTTGCAACCTTATTTGGCCATGTGGTGTGTGGCATCATCAGACACATCCTGTTTCATTTATGAATGAGGGACTCTGAAAGTCACAAAGCCAATTTTTAAAGCATTATAAAAAAGGCTGCCTATGGGGGTGTATTATAAATAAGGCTGCCTATGGTTTATAAAGGCTGCCTATGGGGGTGTATTAAAATAAGGCTGCCTATGGGGTGTATTATAAATAAGGCTGCCTATGGGGGTATTATAAATAAGGCTGCTATGGGTGTATTATAAATAAGGCTGCCTATGGGGGTGTATTATAAATAAGACTGCCTATGGGGGTGCATAATAAATAAGACTGCCTATGGGGGTGTATTATAAATAAGGCTGCCTATGGGGGTGTATTATAAATAAGACTGCCTATGGGGGTGCATAATAAATAAGACTGCCTATGGGGGTGTATTATAAATAAGGCTGCCTATGGGGTGTATTATAAATAAGACTGCCTATGGGGGTGTATTATAAATAAGATGCCTATGGGGGTGTATTATAAATAAGGCTGCCTATGGGGGTGCATTATAAATAAGATTGCTTATGGGTGTATTATAAATAAGACTGCTATGGTGCATATAATACTGCCTATGGGGGGTGCATTATAAATAAGACTGCCTATAGGGGGTGCATTATAAATAAGGCTGCCTATGGGGTGCATTATAAATAAGGCTGCCTATGGGGTACATTATAAATAAGGCTGCCTATGGGGGTGCATTATAAATAAGGCTGCCTATGGGGTGCATTATAAATAAGGCTGCCTATGGGGAGTGCATTATAAATAAGACTGCCTATGGGGTGCATTATAAATAAGACTGCCTATGGGGTGCATTATAAATAAGGCTGCCTATGGGGTGAATTATAAATAAGACTGCCTATGGGGGGTGCATTATAAATAAGACTGCCTATGGGGTGCATTATAAATAAGGCTGCCTATGGGGTGCATTATAAATAAGGCTGCCTATGGGGGTGCATTATAAATAAGACTGCCTATGGGGTGCATTATAAATAAGGCTGCCTATGGGGTGCATTATAAATAAGACTGCCTATGGGTGCATTATAAATAAGACTGCCTATGGGGTGCATTATAAATAAGGCTGCCTATGGGGGTGCATTATAAATAAGGCTGCCTATGGGGTGCATTATAAATAAGACTGCCTATGGGGTGCATTATAAATAAGACTGCCTATGGGGTGCATTATAAATAAGACTGCCTATGGGGGTGCATTATAAATGAGGCTGCCTATGGGGTGCATTATAAATAAGGCTGCCTATGGGGGTGCATTATAAATAAGGTTGCCTATGGGGTTCATTATAAATAAGGCTGCCTATGGGGTGTGAATTATAAATAAGACTGCCTATGGTGTGTGAATTATAAATAAGACTGCCTATGGGGGTGCATTATAAATGGCTGCCTATGGGGGTGCATTATAAATAAGGCTGCCTATGGGGTGCATTATAAATAAGGCTGCCTATGGGGTGTGAATTATAAATAAGGCTGCCTATGGGGTGCATTATAAATAAGGCTGCCTATGGGGGTGCATTATAAATAAGACTGCCTATGGGGTGCATTATAAATAAGGCTGCCTATGGGGGTGCATTATAAATAAGGCTGCCTATGGGGTGCATTATAAATAAGGCTGCCTATGGGGGTGCATTATAAATAAGACTGTCTATGGGGTGCATTATAAATAAGGCTGCCTATGGGGTGCATTATAAATAAGGCTGCCTATGGGGGGTGCATTATAAATAAGGCTGCCTATGGGGTGCATTATAAATAAGGCTGCCTATGGGGGAGTGCATTATAAATAAGACTGCCTATGGGGTGCATTATAAATAAGGCTGCCTATGGGGTGCATTATAAATAAGGCTGCCTATGGGGTGCATTATAAATAAGGCTGCCTATGGGGGGTGCATTATAAATAAGACTGCCTATGGGGTGCATTATAAATAAGGCTGCCTATGGGGGGTGCATTATAAATAAGACTGCCTATGAGGTGCATTATAAATAAGGCTGCCTATGAGGTGCATTATAAATAAGGCTGCCTGTGATGTTCCACTAGAATTTTCTGTGTAAATATTCAGATTTGTTATGTGGTATAACAGCACCATCTAGTGGTCGTTTTATAGAGTGTCTTTGGTTGTTGATATTGAGGTTTTTTGACATATCTACCACACCATAGTTCATGAGTCATAGCTTTGATGACTCATCAGCCAGCCCCAGCAGCCATGTTTTTTTGCTCAGTATACAACTAAGACAGTTCATTCCTGAGTACCTCCTGACATCAGAATCCAATAGTGATCTCTTACATCCAGATCTGTAGCTGCACAATCGGTAAGTCCTAAACACATTCACCATGAACTTGACAGCCGTATAAATATTGGGATGTTTACATCATGCTGTTATGAAAATGTGAGAGTTGTAGTCCATGCTTTTCCGACTGTGCAGTAAGCATGGGATATACCGCATGTTATATGTAACTACATGTTATGCATATAGTGTGTTCCCTCACCACTGTATATTGTGTATATATTGTATGCTTGCCACATGTTTGTGAGCACATAGTAAAATACTGTTATTTGTTCCACAGTTTTTTACCATATTCGATTCCTGCAATAAACTTGGTAACAGACATCACGTGTCTATCAAATCACTGTTGGGATCAAGGTTATGCTGTCTGCAAGGATTATGTACACATACACATAAGACGGGCAGAACAGTAAAAAACGATTAACCCTCGCAGGCTGGATAGAAGAACTTCGGATTCTCACATACTGATCGCAGTAAAACTGCCCGCTACAAGCTGGATAGAAGATACCGCAGCTCGCACATAGTGATCGTCGTGAAACCAAGCTTCTGTCAAGCCTGAAAGGGCGCGAATCCTGTCAGAGCGTCACCATGTCAGCCGCAGAAGGTAGATCATTCACCACAAGATCTGCAATCTCAGCCAGCTGCAAAAGCTCAAAGAAGTCAGTGAGCAGCTCTACCATTGCCATTGCCCGCGCAAAAGAAGAAGCTGCCAAAAGTGCGAGCATCGTTTGCTGAACAAGAAAGGCAATTAGAAGCAGAGGAAGCACAAATGAAGGCACACATGGAAGCAGAGGAAGCACGCATGAAAGCAGCTCTGGCCGAACAACAGGCACACATGGAAGCAGAGGAAGCACGCATGAAAGCAGCTGTGGCCGAACAACAAGCACACATGAAAAAACTAGCATTGGAGAGGGAAGCCGCAGTTGCACTGGCAGAGGCTGAAGTTTTGGAGGAGGCAGCAAGTATCGCAAGTAATAGACGCAGCAGTATTCTTGGATCAGAGCTTAGTCAACAGGACAAAGCACGACACACTTCAAAATACGTACTGCAGTATGCTAAGTCAGATGACGGTCTGTATTACGGTCCAGGAGCTGAGTCAACCCCTGCTTACAAACTCCAGCCTAATCCTGTCACACAACAAGCAGCCTCAGCCTTCCAAATGCCATACATCAAGCAAGACAGTAACTTTATATATCATCGGTCCTCAATGCAACCTGCATTCCAACCGACAGACAACTGCAGAGCAGCTCCAGCCTTCAAGAAGGAACAAGTAGATGGTAGTTATTACAACAAAGACAAGTTTAAAGACTACTCTAACCCACATGGACCTCTGCACCTCAGCTCGTTTCCAGATTCATCAAACAGAAATCAAGGTATGTCAGATGTTCTCAAATTCCTTGCTCGACGTGAGTTGATAACCCAAGGACTCTCCAAGTTTAACGACAAACCTGAAGGCTATAGAGCATGGCGATCCTCATTCAGAAATACAATCAAAGATCTGGATCTGTCTGCAAACGAGGAGGTTGACCTTTTAGTCAAGTGGCTAGGAAATGAATCCACAGAGCATGCAAAACGGATTAGGGACATCAATTTAGACTATCCCGACAGAGGACTAAACCTGATATGGGAGAGACTGGAGGAGTGTTACGGCTCACCAGAAGTGATAGAAAACGCACTCTACAAAAGAATTGAGGATTTCCCCAAGATGCAAGGCAAAGGTTTCCAAAAACTGAGAGAATTGAGCGATCTGTTGACAGAACTTCAAGTTGCCAAAGCTCAAGGAGACTTACAAGGCCTAGCATTCTTGGACACAGCACGCGGTGTAAATCCCATAGTACGCAAACTTCCGCAAGGCCTGATAGATAAGTGGATCGGTCAAGGCTCCAAATACAAGGAACGATACAACGTCCCATTTCCTCCATTCTCATTCTTTGTGGACTTTGTACACCAACAAGCAAAGATTAGAAATGACCCCAGCTTTGACTTCTCAATGTTTGACACCACGTACCCCAAATCAGGTAAACTGTCTCAATGCGTAACCTGAGAGATACACCAGTGGCAGTACACAAAACCAGTGTATCTCTTCAAGACACTTCACGCAAAACTTATCGTACTGCAGAGACTGATAAGACCTCATCTAAAGACCCGTGCAAAGAATGCCCTCTGCATAAGAAACCACATTCGTTGTTGAAATGCAGAGGATTCAGAGAAAAACAGCTCAAAGATCGCAAAACTTTCCTCAAAGAAAACCACATTTGCTACAGGTGCTGCGCAGCAACTTCACATCTTGCAAAAGACTGTACAACAAACATTAAATGCTCAGAATGTGACAGTGAAGAGCATAACACAGCTTTACACCCAGGACCAGCTCCATGGACTCTCACACCCTCAGACCAGGTGCCAGAGCACGGCGAGGAGCAGAGAGACCCTACACCTCCTGAAGTGACACCTCAGTGCACCCAAGTCTGTGGAGAAGGACTTAGCAACAAATCTTGCTCCAAGATCTGTCTTGCCACAGTTTACCCCATTGGTCACAAAGAGAAAGCTGTAAAGTTGTATGCCATCCTTGATGATCAGAGCAACAGGTCTCTCGCTAATTCAACTTTCTTTGATCTCTTCGACATTAAAGGAAACAGCTCGGCATATTCACTTAAGACTTGCACAGGTGTGAGTGAAGAAAAAGGGAGAAGAGCTACTGGTTACCAAATTGAATCCTTAAATGGTGAAACATCCCTGCCTCTGCCTACGCTGATAGAATGCAATCAGATCCCAAACAACAGAGAAGAGATTCCTACACCTGCAGCAGCATCACATCAGGACATCTAAAAAATATAGGCACCTAATTCCTGAAGTTGACCCAGACGCTCCAATAGTACTTCTGCTTGGAAGAGACATCATAAGAGTCCACAAGGTGAGGAAACAGATAAACGGTCCTCACAGTTCTGCTTATGCTCAGAAGCTCGACCTAGGGTGGGTCATTATAGGCGATGTCTGCCTAGGAAGCGTTCACAAGCCAACCACTGTGAATTCTGTCTTCACAAATACATTGGAAAATGGACGTCCATCCCTCTTTCAGCCTTGTCCTAACAGATTCCTTGTAAGAGAGAAGCCTACAAGTGTGTTATACCCGGACTGTGCAGAAGATGAAGATCATCTGGGGTGTACAGTGTTCCAGAGGACAAAGGAAGACAACAAGACCGCTTGTTCTATTGAAGATGAGACCTTCTTAAGTATAATGGAACAAGGATTCTCTAAAGATGAAACAAATACCTGGGTAGCACCACTGCCTTTCAAAACACAGAGAACCCGCCTTCCTAACAACAGAGTTCAAGCCACAAAACGCTTCAGTTCTCTCAGGCGCAACTTTGAGAAAAGACCAGAAATGAAGGAGCACTTCTTCTCATTCATGAGCAAGATATTTGAAAATGACCACAACCCAGCAGACCACGCAACAAGAGCTGTTCCTGCAGCCCATCTTAAAGACACTACATGGCTCACGGGACCAGCATTCCTCTACAAATCAGTACAAGACACTTTTGAGAAAGACACATTTGAAATGTTAGAACCAGATTCTGATGCAGAGATTCGTCCTCATTAGTGTTGAGCATTCCGATACTGCAAATATCGGGTATCGGCCGATATTAGCTGTATCGGAATTCGATTCCGAGTTCCGATATTTTCGTCTTATCGGATACCGGAATCGGGATGTCACTGTCACTGTCAGTGTCCGTCGGTCGGGTCTGTCAGGAGTCAGCGGCACTTACCTGGCAGAAGATCTCCGGCGGTCACATCCCGGGCTGCTTCATGGCCGCCATCCTCTTCTCCCCGGCGGTCACATGCAGTTTCTCGCGATAACTGCAGTGACTGCTGGGTAATCCCGGCCGTAAAGCAGTCAGTCCGATGACGTCACCGCCGGGGAAGCAGGTAATCAGCTGTGCTGCGTTGCAATGACAGGCTCTGCCTGTCATTGCGATGTAGCAGAGCTGGATCGTCGTGGGACTATCGTTATGGACTGCGTCGGACAGGTGGTATACTGTTGGTTTGTTTTT
Organism: Oophaga sylvatica; assembly: GCA_033576555.1. Taxonomy (NCBI): domain Eukaryota; kingdom Metazoa; phylum Chordata; class Amphibia; order Anura; family Dendrobatidae; genus Oophaga; species Oophaga sylvatica. The sequence continues at coordinate 2,864 of JARQOD010010584.1, read as the reverse complement.
TTTTCTTTTTTTACAGGAGATCGATGGCGTCGCAGGAATGAGAGATAATAAAAGAAATGAAAACTGTGTTGTCTCTTTTATTTCATTAAAATACTTTTTTCTTGCTGTGTCTTTTTTTTACACATTTAATAACTTTGGGATTAATAATGGATCGGTGTCTTATTGACGCCTCTCCATTATTAACCGGGCTTATTGTCACCGTGCAATCAACGGTGACATTAACCCTTTATTACCCCGCTTGCCACCGCTACAGGGCAAGTGGGAAGAGCCGGGTAAAGTGCCACAATTGGCACATCTTTTGATGCGCCAAATGTGGGGCTGCTGTAGCCTGGTATTATCAGGCTGTTGAGGGCCAAAATCCATGGGCCTTGACAGTCTTTTAATACCAGGCCGCAGCAGTCTGCATTTTACTTGGCTGGTTAACAAAAATAGGGGGGATCCCCACGCCGTTTTTTTTTCGAGGGGATCCCCTATTTTTGTTAACCAGCCAAGCTAAGCAGACTGCTGTGGCCTGGTATTATCAGGCTTGCAAGGTCCATGGATATTGGATCCTTACCAGCCTGAAAAACCAGGCCTCAGCGGTCTGCTTCATCTGGCTGGTTAACAAAAATAAGGGGGACCCCACGCTAATTTTTTTCGAGGGGATCCCCTATTTTTGTTAATCAGCCAAGATATGCAGACTGCTGTGGCCTGGTATTATCACGCTGGCAAGGTCCATGGATCTTGGCTCCTTAACAGCCTGAAAATCCAGGCCTCAGCGGTCTGCTTCATCTGGCTGGTTAACAAAATAGGGGGGACCCCACGCCAATTTTTTTCGAGGGATCCCCTATTTTTGTTAATCAGCCAAGATATGCAGACTGCTGTGGCCTGGTATTATCAGGCTGGCAAGGTCCATGGATCTTGGCTCCTTAACAGCCTGAAAATCCAGGCCTCAGCGGTCTGCTTCATCTGGCTGGTTAACAAAAATAGGGGGGACCCCACGCCAATTTTTTTCGAGGGGATCCCCTATTTTTGTTAATCAGCCAAGATAGCAGACTGCTGTGGCCTGGTATTATCAGGCTGGCAAGGTCCATGGATCTTGGCTCCTTAACAGCCTGAAAATCCAGGCCTCAGCGGTCTGCTTCATCTGGCTGGTTAACAAAAATAGGGGGGACCCCACGCCAATTTTTTTCGAGGGGATCCCCTATTTTTGTTAATCAGCCAAGATATGCAGACTGCTGTGGCCTGGTATTATCAGGCTGGCAAGGTCCATGGATCTTGGCTCCTTAACAGCCTGAAAATCCAGGCCTCAGCGGTCTGCTTCATCTGCTGGTTAACAAAAATAAGGGGGACCCTACGCCAATTTTTTTTCGAGGGGATCCCCTATTTTTGTTAATCAGCCAAGATATGCAGACTGCTGTGGCCTGGTATTATCAGGCTGGCAAGGTCCATGGATCTTGGCTCCTTAACAGCCTGAAAATCCAGGCCTCAGCGGTCTGCTTCATCTGGCTGGTTAACAAAAATAGGGGGGACCCCACGCCATTTTTTTTTCGAAGGGAACCCCTATTTTGTTAATCATTTCCCTCTGACGTCACTGATTGTGTCCCTGGCTGACCTGAAGTGAAAGTGGAAAGCAATCAATTAAGCTTTCCACTTAAGGGCCCGTCTCACATAGCGATATCGCTACCAAGATCGCTGCTGAGTCACTAGTTTTGTGACGCAGCAGCGAGCTCACCAGCGATATCGCTGTGTGTGACATTCAGCGACGATCAGCCCCCTGCCGGGTATCGCTGATCGTCGCTGAAATGTCAGACCTTTGATCGCTGGTTTCCCGCCTGTCACACGCAGCGATGCGTGCCTGTCAGAGGGAAACCAGCGATCAAAAAAAGGTCCTGACATTTCTGCGACGATCAGCGATACCCGGCAGGGGGGCTGATCGTCGCTGAATGTCACACACAGCGATATCGCTGGTGAGCTCGCTGCTGCGTCACAAAACTAGTGACTCAGCAGCGATCTCGGTAGCGATATCGCTATGTGAGACGGGCCCTTAAGCGATGTTACCCGCAGTGTCGCTGTCCCAGATCGCTGCCTGAGCTGCCTGTTTGGCAGCTCAGCAGCGATCATGTAGCGATACACCAGCGATCCTGACAAGTGCATATCGTTGTCGGGATCGCTGGTGTATCGTTATGTGACACCCAGCCTTTACTCTCCTGTCAGGCAGGAGAGGAACTCATTCATTTGGGGTTTACTGTGAGGCTGCAGCATTAGCTGCGGTCCCTGCAGTTAAACATTAACCCTTTCTGAAGGATTACACCGTGGGACCTGACTGTGCATGGGATAGGTAAGAATAATTTTGCTTTTTTATTTTATTTTTATTACAGGAAATGGTTTTTGCAGTCAAATAAAAGATGGTCAAAAACATGTGTCTTTATTTCATTAAAATGATTTTTAATTAAAGTGTGTGTGTTTTATTTTTATTTCATGCAATAGGATTAATAATTGATAGTTGTCTAATTGACAGCTCTCAATTATTAACCTGGCTTAAGGTCACCTTTCAATAGCAAGGTGGCTTTAACCCCATATTAACCCATTTCGCCACCGCTACAGGGCAATGGGAATAGACGGCAAAGTGCCAGAAAGGGCGAATCTAATTATAGATTTGTCTTTCCTGGGGTGTCTGGGGGCAGATGTTAGTAGCCGGGGGGGGGGGCAAAAATAATGGTCCTCTCTGGGCTTATTATTATCTGCCCCCACTCACTGCTTTGTCTGTCTGGTTGCGAAAATAGGCGGGAGCCCACGCATTTTTTTCAGCAATTTTACACCTCATATATATATATATACATGTCATTGAATTTGTGACACATATATATATATATTTATATTTG
>JARQOD010010583.1:0-26793 GCA_033576555.1 Oophaga sylvatica | reverse complement strand
TGGCCCAAATGGGTTCTGGGCATCAGAATTGCATCAAATTGGGCAACAGTCAATTTTCACAGATTTGAATAAGTAACAGATGTTTTTACAGGGTTAAATGACTTTGGGCCACTGATCTCTCACACTAAGAATATACAGATAGTGATGCCCCGCATCAAACCCAGGTCTCTCCAGCCTGGCCCAAATGGTTTCGGGCATCAGAATTGGCATAAAGGGGCAAACAGCCAATTTTCACAGATTTGAATAAGTAACAGATGTTTTTAAAGGGGTTAAATGACTTTGGGCCACTGATCTCACACTAAGAATATACAGATAGTGATGCCCCGCATCAAACCCAGGTCCCTCCTGCCTGGCCCAAATGGGTTCTGGGCATCAGAATTGGCATCAAAATGGGCAAACAGCCAATTTTCACAGATTTGAATAAGTAACAGATGTTTTTAACGGGTTAAATGACTTTGGGCCACTGATCTCACACTAAGAATATACAGATAGTGATGCCCCGCATCAAACCAAGGTCCCTCCTGCCTGGCCCAAATGGGTTCTGGGCATCAGAATTGGCATCAAAAGGGGCAAACAGCCAATTTTCACAGATTTGAATAAGTAACAGATGTTTTTAACGGGTTAAATGACTTTGGGCCACTGATCTCACACTAAGAATATACAGTTTAGTGATGCCCCCATCAAACCCAGGTCCCTCCTGCCTGGCCCAAATGGGTTCTGGGCATCAGAATTGGCATCAAAGGGCAAACAGCCAATTTTCACAGATTTGAATAAGTAACAGATGTTTTTAACGGTTAAATGACTTTGGGCCACTGATCTCACACTAAGAATATACAGATAGTGATGCCCTGCATCAAACCCAAGGTCCCTCCTGCCTGGCCCAAATGGGTTCTGGGCATCAGAATTGGCATCAAAGCGGGCAACAGCCCAATTTTCACAGATTTGAATAAGTAACAGATGTTTTTAACGGTTAAATGACTTTGGGCCACTGATTTTCCACTAAGAATATACAGATAGTGATGCCCCGCATCAAACCCAGGTCCCTCCGCCGGGCCAAATGGGTTCTGGCATCAGAATTGGCATCAAAGCGGGCAAACAGCCAATTTTCACAGATTGAATAAGTAACAGATGTTTTTAAGGGGTTAAATGACTTTGGGCCACTGATCTCACACTAGGAATAACAGATAGTGATGCCCCGCATCAAACCCAGGTCCCTCCTGCCTGGCCCAAATGGGTTCTCAGAATTGGCATCAAAGGGACAAACAGCCAATTTTCACAGATTTGAATAAGTAACAGATGTTTTTAAACGGGTTAAATGACTTTGGGCCACTGATCTCACACTAAGAATATACAGATAGTGATGCCCCGCATCAAACCAGGTCCCTCCTGCCTGGCCCAAATGGGTTCTGGGCATCAGAATTGGCATCAAAGGGGCACACAGCCAATTTTCACAGATTTGAATAAGTAACAATGTTTTTCAGGGGTTAAATGACTTTGGGCCACTGATCTCACACTAGAAATAACAGAAAGTGATGCCCCGCATCAAACCAAGGTCCCTCCTGCCTGGCTCAAATGGGTTCTGGGCATCAGAATTGGCATCAAAGCGGGCAAACAGCCAATTTTCACAGATTTGAATAATTTAACAGATGTTTTTCAGGGGTTAAATGACTTTGGGCCACTGATCTCAACTAAGAATTACAGATAGTGATGCCCCGCATCAACCCAGGTCCCTCTGCCTGGCCCAAATGGGTTCTGGGCATCAGAATTGGCATCAAAGTGGGCAAACAGCCAATTTTCCAGATTTGAATAAGTAACAGATGTTTTTAAACGGTTAAATGACTTTGGGCCACTGATCTCCACTAAGAATATACAGATAGTGATGCCCTGCATCAAACCCAGGTCCCTCCAGCCTGGCCCAAATGGGTTCAGGGCATCAGAATTGGCATAAAGCGGACAAACAGCCAATTTTCACAGATTTGAATAAGTAACAGATGTTTTTACAGGGTTAAATGACTTTGGGCCGCTGATTCACACTAAAATATACAGATAGTGATGCCCCGCATCAAACCAAGGTCCCTCCTGCCTGGCCCAAATGGGTTCTGGGCATCAGAATTGGCATCAAAGTGGACAAACAGCCAATTTTCACAGATTTGAATAAGTAACAGATGTTTTTCAGGGGTTAAATGACCTCACACCACCGTTACATACACAAAGGCTGGAGACTCACTAGCGATTTAAAAATCGGTCCAATTTTGATGCAGCAGAGTCGGATGAGTATAATGTAAGTGTCATGTGTCAGGCGTTTTTTATGTGAGTACAATCTGATTTTTCACACCGAGCATCTGATTTACATCTGAGTGCAGCGATTGTAACATGAGCTTCTACATAGAGAAATGTTCTAAATCAATTACACAGAGTTTAAAATGGAATATTCTTAAAAACACATATACAGTATATATAGATTTCAGATAGACAAATGTAAAGCTGGCAAACGATCTGCCCCGCACATTTATCCACAGAGCAGGGCTGCCACTAGGAATTTCGGGGCCCCATACTGGCAAAATTTATGGGGCCCCCCTTGAGATTCCACCCAGGCTCCACCCCCAGTTCCGCCTCCACCCTAGCTCCTCCTCCACCACGCAACCATCCAAAATCCCTCCGCCTTTTCTTGGAAAAACTCCACTTCTGCACCACGCCCTCACCAATGACACATTAACATCAAATCACATGCTAGACATCAGCTTTTGTTTTGACCAAAAGATTTTTTTAAGCCTGCCACCACGACAAGGTAATATGGGTGAAATGGTGTGCACTCAAGTCTAGTGTAAGGAGATGCTGGTGAATTGGTCCTAAGCGGCACCAACAAATATAGGAAGAGCAAAATTCGCCGCACACTACAATTGATTACTATGCAGAAAAATATTTTTATTTGAAAAATTATCCAATCCAAAAGAAGAAAGTGCCAGTGCCGTAATAATAATATGTACAATATACATATACCCAACGTTTCGACCCTCCCGGATCTTAATCATAGGGTACTAGAGAAAAATAGAAGAAACATAGTGTGAGGCAATTATATAGTGATTACATATATAACATATATACAGATATGGGCTGGATCATATATAATTGATTGCGAAAAATGTCATGTAGATAATAATCCAGAAAGTAGAATATATCGTTAAAGTACATATGGAGCCTCATTATACAATCTCAACATGGAGATATATAGAGTAACTGATTTATATAATCATAGTAGAACAAAAGCACAATGATATAAGAAACAAAGAAGTAGCGCATTTCTACCTTGTAAAATTAGTACAACAGAGATATGGCACATAGTAGAGGCAATAAATTCCTTGTAAATTCCCTTATAGCAGAGCCAGATGCTGCAGATAATATCAAAATGATTAAATAAAATAGGGAAACAGGGGTCACCTATCATTGAAATGTCAGAGATTTCCTGCTGTGTACAAAGAGCAGGAGTTAAATGTATCCAGAATAGGGTAAAGTCTGTCCTGAGTGGCGTCCTGATAGCCTGTACAGGGCAAATGGAACACAAATTATAGCCCATTACAGTGGCAGATGGAGTGGACTATTTACATGAAAACATACCTTTGGAGGTGGATGAAATGAGAATATAGGCGGCGCACCTGCGCCCTGCCGTGTACAGAAAGTAGGGGTTAAATGTGCCCTGGAGGGGTTAAAACATGTCCTGGATGGGTCCACAGAGCCTACATGGGTAAATGTGGCATAAGTTGCAGCCCAGAGTGATGGCAGATGGGGGAACCGCTTTGAATCAAAGACATACCTTAAGAAGCGAATGTACAGGTTTACAGGCGGCGCTCCTGCGCCCTGCTATGTCTGCTGGATGACCAGGTGTATGGGAAGGGAGCAAATGGGGTTTAAATGCAGCGCCGTGTACCGCCGGACCGGAAGTGCGTCATCCGGACCGGAAGTGACACGGCGCAACATGATCTGATGTAATCGCGTATGCGCGATAGCGGTAGCGGCCGCCATGTTTTCGGTGGGAAAAGGCAAATATAAGCAGGACTATGAGAGACATTAATCTGTATAGGAGACAAAATCTAGGGGGAGGAGACTAGAGGCCTGCATGTGGCACCGTGTCACTTCCGGTCCGGATGACGCACTTCCCCATATGATGCCCCATAGATTTTATACCCCCATATGATGCTCCAAAGATTATGCCGCCATATGATGCCCCGTAGATTATGCTGCAATATGATGCATAGATTTTATGCCGCCATATGATGCCCCATAGATGTATATGCCCCCATATGATGCTCCATAGATTTTATGCCCCATATGATGAGCAAGCAGGGGGGATGGCCACATGCAGCAATCCAACAGGGCCCCAGCCCAGGGCAGGCAGGAGGAGCCCGCAGCATCCAACAACAGGGTCCCCAGGCCCCTGTTGCTGGATGCTGCGCCTGCGGGCCCCCCCGCCTGCCCTGGGGGTCCTTTTGGTGGATGCTGGGCCCCCCCGCCTGCCCTGGGGGGCCCTTTTGGTGGATGCTGGGCCCCCCGCCTGCCCTGGGGGCCCTTTTGGTGGATGCTGGGCCCCCCCACCTGCCCTGGGGACCCTTTTGGTGGATGCTGGGCCCCCCCTTCCTGCCCTGGGCCCTGTTGGTGGTGCGTGGTGGATGCTGGGCTGCGGCTGTCCTGGCCGGGCCCCCCCTGCGACAGACTACTCACCCTGCTGAGCTTGCCTGCCGCCTGCACCCAGGTCCGGTCCGACGCTCCCAGCCAGATGGCAGTGTGTGTCTGGCACAGCACACCGACATGACACGCTGCTCACTCTGCTTCAGATTGAGGAAGTGGAGCAGAGCAGCGTGTGACGTCACGGCTGGACCATGATGCATCAGGGCGGGCTGTAGCTTAAAGCTACAGTGCCTGCCCATTTAATTTGCCAGCCAGGAGGTCAGGACTGGGGACAGTGGGGAATATAAAGCAGCGAAGCACTGCGCCTGCTGCCGGACCATGCTGCCAGCGTGCTGGGGCGGCGGGCGGGCCCCCCTAAAGCACCGGGCCCCATACATTAGTAAGGGCTGTAATGCCCTGATGGCGGCCCTGCCACAGAGTGACAGCTTAGATTATAATGGATAGAAGTGAGATATACACATAGAATACATGTGTGTGTGTATATATATCTATAATACGTGTGTGTATCTATGTGTGTATATATATATATATATATATATAGAATATAACGCTGGGAGAGTCACTCCGAAGCCTTTATAGCCTGAGCAGTCCGCCTCCAGACAGAAGACGGCATCCAGCGGTTACAGGTAAGAGGAGTGTGTATGACGCCAGAGATCGAGGTACGTGTAGACACTGGATGCATACCGCTATCTCCGGCGCCATACTTATATACTTACCTGACCAGGAGGAGTGTTGCCGCGGCTCTTCTCTTCTCGCAGGAGACCGGGGCATGAGTGCGAACAGAATGGAGCATGCGCATAGCGCTATCCTGCGCCATTTTACTGAAGACACATTTGCAGTGTGTCTTCAGCAATATGTCGCCGGACAGTGCGGTATGGCCAGGCGCGTACTCCGGCGCCACACTCCTCCCCCGGCCTCCGGCAGAACGGGACAGCGCTGGAGCACAGGGATGAAAGTTGAGTATATATATTTTTTGGTATGTGTGCAGTTTAATAGGTGTGAGGGGGACCATACATATCAGGATAGGGGGGTGAGGGGTAGCATGCATACCAGGATAGGGGGTGAGGGGACCATGCTGTGATGGGGTATGCGGCAGAGCAAGAAGAGACCACCGGGCTAAGAACAATCCAACGGGATTTATTGAGGCAGGCAGCATATCAAATCAAATATTCATGTTATTCCTGATGTCCATAATAAGTCCAAAATCACAGACTGACGTGAGGTCTTGCCGCAGCTAAGAGCCCTCACCCTTTTTCTCTAGAGATCTCCCAACACAACACTGGTCACGCATAAGTCCCTTGTCTTTGGCTACTGGGAACAGCCCAAGGGTAGGGGAGGAGAGGTTCCCACCTCCTAGTCAATGGTTTGGTCCATTGCATGGCTCCGATATGTCTATATGAATGGGTATTGTGAGTTCTCCCCCGGCTTAGGAGAACAATGGGGAGTCCTTTAGTTGTGTTGACATAAGCCTAAGTTAAATGATGATGAAGGAACAAAGTTACACAGAAATGCAGGACAGGGCAAACTATGTATCATGACAATTCCTTCCCCTCCAATTTTGTGTAAGTACGAGGGACCTCTACAGGTCGCTTGTTAAGTACACACAGGCAGGGCTGACCGGACTCTGGGCTCCTCCTGCCTGGACAGTCCATCTGCATTTTAGTGTTGGCTGCCTCTTCTATACTGTATGGTAAAGTTAGAGGGCTGCAGAGCCAGGCTCCATCGTAGTAGGCGTCCATTGTCCCCAGAAGCTCTGTTCAGCCAGGTGAGGAGATTGTGATCAGTAACCACAGAGAATTCTCGTCCAGATATGGCTTTAGTTTCCAGAGGGCCCACACTATAGCCAGACATTCTTTTTCCACAGTTGCATAGGCCACTTCTCGGTCCAGAAGTTTCCTGCTGAGGTAGGCGACGGGGTGCTCGTCCCCCGCTGCATTCACCTGGCTGAGTACAGCTCCCAATCCATAAGCAGAGGCGTCCGTCTGCACAATGAATCGCCTCTTATAGTCTGGAGCAGCCAGAACAGGGTCACAGACCAGAGCATCCTTCAGCCGGTTAAAAGCCTCCTCACAGGCTGGAGTCCAGATTACCAGCCTGGGCATCGTTTTCTTGGTCAGGTCGGTAAGAGGCTTGGCCACAGTGCTAAAATGAGAAACAAATTTTCAGTAATAGCTGGCAGTGCCCAAAAAAGCCATAACTTGTTTCTTAGTTTGGGGTACAGGCCAGTCCCTAATAGCCTGGATTTTTGCAGGTTCCAGACGGAGCTTCACGCCCCCTACTCTATGCCCTAGGTACTGAACTTCACCCATCCCCAATTGGCATTTATCGGGTCGAATGGTTAGGCCGGCTGCAAGAATCCGGTCAAGAATAACGGCTACTTGATTCAGATGTTCCTCCCACGTCTGGCTGAAGATGGCGATATCATCTAAGTAGGCACAAGCAAAGTCCCCACATCCCCGGAGGATCTGGTCTACCATTCTCTGGAAGGTTGCCGGGGCATGTTTCATTCCAAAAGGCATGCGTAGAAATTCGTACAGACCAAAGGGGGTTATAAAAGCGGACCGTTCTCTCCCTTGCTCCGTCAGAGGAATTTGCCAGTATCCCTTACTGAGATCTAAGGTAGTGACATATCGGGACCCAGTCAGTCAGTCTAGAAGTTCGTCAGTACGGGGCATTGGGTAAGGATCACTGACAGTATGGTCATTAAGTCATCTGTAGTCCACACAAAATCGAGTACTCCCATCCTTCTTGGGTACTAACACCACAGGAGAGGCCCAAGGGCTATGAGAGGCCTGGATTACTCCAAGCTGTAACATCTCCTCTAGTTCGTGCTGCATGGTGTTTCGAACTGATTCAGGTACCCGGTAAGGAGCCTGTTGTATGGGACGGATACCCTGAGTGTCCACATGATGTTGGGTGACGGTGGTTCGACCTGGTTGAGATGAGAAGGCAGCCCGTCTCTGTTGAAGCACTCCCAGCATCTGGTCTTTCTGTAAGGGGTCCTGGTGATTTCCCAGAGGAACCTGTTCCACAGTGGAAGGGGCTCTCGCGGCTTCCACGAGATCAGGTAGGGAGTCCTCTTCCTCGTGACCGTCTTCTGAAGCTAGCCGACAGCTTGCTATCAGTGGAAGGTTCCGGTCGTGGTATTCCTTAATCATATTCACATGAACAGTCTTTTGTCTTAGTCCCTGATTATCTAAAGCAAGAAGGTAATTGGTATCATTTAGTTTCTTGAGAACCCGGAAGGGACCCTCCCACGTGGTCTGCAGTTTATTTTGTGGATGGGGAATAATCATTAAGACCTGTTGTCCTTCTACAAACTCCCGATAGCGTGCCTTACGGTCATACCAGGTCTTCTGTCGGGTTTGAGCCATACGCACATGACTCTGGGCTAAACTAGCAAGTTGAGCCAGGGTTTCTCGCAGCTTTAGGACATAAGGGACAACAGGGGCTCCTGTATCTTCAACTTGCCCCGCCCAGTATTCATTGAGCAGCGTTAAGGGTCCTCGGACCTTCTCCCATAGAGGAGTTCAAAGGGGGAAAACCCGGTGGACTCCTGAGGAACTTCCCAATAGGCAAACAAGAGATTAGGGTAGGTACTTCTCCCAGTCTGAATCTCTGTCAGTGAAGGCCCTCAGCATATTCTTCAGAGTGCCGTTAAATCGTTCACAAAGTCCATTTGTTTGTGGATGATACGGTGTCGTTCGAATCGCTCGTACTCCACAGGTGCGCCACAGACACTGGACTAGTTCTGACATGAACTGGGAGCCTTGGTCCGACAAGATCTCACTGGGAAATCCTACTCTGGTGAAAATGGTAACCAGGGCCTCAGCCACCTTGGCTGCAGAAATACTTGACAAGGTCACAGCTTCCGGATATCGGGTGGCATAGTCCACAACAGTGAGAATGTACTGCTTTCCTGATCTACTTGGTTTAGCCAGAGGCCCAACGATATCGACAGCTACTCTTTGAAATGGTTCTTCTATGATAGGTAGTAGTTGCAGAGGTGCCTTTGGGTGATCTCCGGGTCGCCCTCTACGCTGACATATATCGCAAGTTCGGCAGAAATGCGCCACTGCCTGAGAAATCCCTGGCCAATAGAAGGTTTGAGTCAATCGTCTCTTGGTGCGGGTTTTGCCTTGATGGCCAGCAGTAGGAATATCATGAGCAAGGTGTAATAGGGGAATTCTGTATTTCTGAGGAACAATCATCTGTTTGTTACAAGTCCAGGGCTTATCTGGGGAGGCAGCAGTGGTAACCCTATACAAAAGTCCATTTTCTCGGATAATTCTTTCCCCGTTTTCCCCTAACTGCCCTATCTCAGCTCGTGCTCTAAAACTAGCTAGGGTGGGGTCAGTATCTACCTCTTGTCGAAACTGAACTCTATCCCAGGTATCACTCACATTGTCCCCACAAGAAGAATCACTCACTGGCTGTGTCGGCGATTCTGGTGGCCTCATTTCCATGGATGAGTTATAGGCGTCCCCATTTGCTGCTCTCTTGGCTTGACTTCTGGTTACCACACCGACAAAGTGGCAATGCAGATGTACCACATCATTTCATAAAAGAACGTCTGCAGGGAGGCCGCTTATCACACCGACCATGCATTGTTTGGCCCCAAAGCCATAATCCAGGGTCACCCTCGCTCTTGGAATATATCTCTGGGTGCCTCCAGCCAATACAATGGCAATTCCTGGTCCCTTTTGAATTGCTTCTGGCTGAAGTACTCGGGGATCGGCTATGGTGAGAAAAGCCCCAGTGTCACGGAAGCCAACAACTTTTTGGCCATCCAGCACGACCTCCTGTAGATGTTGGTGCTGAAGGTCAGAAGAACAGGTGGCTGGGGCTCGCACCCCATAGACTCCTGGTATGGGAGCCAGGGTATCGGAGTCACTTGGCAAGTCATCAGGGACTGAATCCAGCTCTTCTCCTGGTGAGAGTGTCTGTAGATAACGAACCGGCAAAGGCGGTCTGTAGCCGTCCTGTCTCCGAATACCTGGACATTGAAATTGCAGATGTCCAGGCTGCCCACATCTTTAACATCTGCGCTCTGGGACTCTTCCCCCACGTCGTAGTCCCGAAGGTGGAGCAGGAGTAATGCGAGGTCCAGTCACACGAAGGTCACAATAAGTTGATGGTCTATTGGGATGGTGTATATGGGAGGCCGAAGGACCAGGGGCCGCCATCGTCGGGGGCTGGTAGTTCTTTTCTCACTGAGTAGTAGTTTTTTCCATTGAGGCTTGATGGTGAGAGCCTCACCTGCTAGAGCTGCAGCTTCCTCCACAGTGGCTGGTCTCCTTTCACGCACCCATTCTCGGATCTCAGCGGGGCACTTGAAGTAAAACTGCTCTTTCAAGATGACCTGGAGGAAGGCCCCCCAAGTTAAGGCCTCCTCTCCCTCCAGCCAGCGATGACATATTTGTTTAAGTCTGTGGGCATACATCTTGAAGGACACCTCCTCATCACAGGCCAAAGTACGAAACTGGGTCCTATACGTGTCTGGGGTCATAGTGTTCTAGAACAGTCCGTTTAATGTCTGCATACTCACAGTCCCCCCGAGGGTCCATAGCTCTATAGGTTGCGGCAGCTCCACCCTCTAAAAGCCCCACCAGATGTCGTACTCGCTCTCTTTCTGGGACTTCCATTAATCGACACTGATGCTCAAAGTCCTGGAAGAAGCCCTCAATATCACCTGCAGCCTCCTGGAACGGCTTGAAATCTTTGCGGGACACTCTGGGGAGTTCCCTCATGGTGGGTGCTGGGGTTACAGTCTGTCTGGAGCTTCTAGCTGCTTCCAAAGCTATCTGCCTCTCCAGCAATGCCATCTCCTTAGCTCCTCGCATGACCTCCATCTTATAGTCTATGGAGACCTCCTCTCCCATCATTGCCATTTCCTCCTCGTACCACACAGCCCACTGACTTTTTTGGGTATTTACCTCTGCCTTGTCGCCTTTCCTCCATTTGCCGTGGAGGTGCTTCCTCAGTGTCCTCTTGCAGGCGAATTCCTTCCAAAGCCTCAGTTAGCTGCTCCTTGGAGAGTCCCTTGTAGCTGACCCCCAGTTCACGGGCCTTTGTTTGTAAGCTCCCCACAGTCCAGTTCTTGTACTCTGAGGCTCTGGTTCCAGAAGGTGATGGGCTGTTGTCCTCCATTCGTTCTGCTCTGATCCCACCGCTGCCACCAGTTTGTGACGAGGTATGCGGCAGAGCAAGAAGAGACCACCGGGCTAAGAACAATCCAACGGGATTTATTGAGGCAGGCAGCATACCAAATCAAATATCCATGTTATTCCTGATGTCCATAATAATTCCAAAATCACAGACCGACGTGAGGTCTTGCTGCAGCTAAGAGCCATCACCCTTTTTCTCAAGAGATCTCTCAACACACACTGATCACGCATAAGTCCCTTGCCTTGGGCTACTGGGAACAGCCCAAGGGTAGGGGAGAAAAGGTTTCCACCTCCTAGTCAATGGTTTGGTCCATTGCATGGCTCCGAGATGTCTATATGAATGTGTATTGTGAGTTCTCCCCTGGCTTAGGAGTCCTTTAGCTGTGTTGACATAAGCCTAAGTTAAATGATGATGAAGGAACAAAGTTATACAGAAATACAGGACAGCGCAAACTATGTATCATGACAGGAGAGACCTGGGTTTGATGCGGGGCATCACTATCTGTATATTCTTAGTGTGAGATCAGTGGCCCAAAGTCATTTAACCCCTGAAAAACATCTGTTACTTATTCAAATCTGTGAAAATTGGCTGTTTGCCCGCTTTGATGCCAATTCTGATGCCCTGAACCCATTTGGGGCAGGCTGGAGAGACCTGGGATTGATGCGGGGCATCACTTTCTGTGTATTCCTAGTGTGAGATCAGTGGCCCAAAGTCATTTAACCCCTGAAAAACATCTGTTACTTTATTCAAATCTGTGAAAATTGGCTGTTTGCCCACTTTGATTGCCAATTCTGATGCCCATAACCCATTTGGGCTAGGCAGGAGGGACCTGGGTTTGATGCGGGGCATCACTATTTGTATATTCTTAAGGGTATGCCACACTAAACAACATCGCTAACGGGATCGCTAAAAAACGTCACTATTTAGCAATCCCGTTAGCGATGTTGTAGTGTGCGGCAGCTGCAGCGACGAGCTTCCTGCTGTGATCTCGCTCGTCGCTGGAATCGCTCCAGACCCTATTTCATCGTCGGCGCTCCCGCTGGGTAAGTATTATCGCTGAGTGTGGCACCTTTTCTTAGCGATTTAGCGGTACTTTTGTACCGCTAAAGTCGTTAAGGAGATCGCTAACCGCGATAGCGTCCTTAACGATATCGCTAAGTTAAGCCGCACTCAGCGATATACAAACAATCCCGCTAGCGATCTCATTAGTATGTGACGCTAACGAGATCGCTAGCGGGATTGTGTAGTGTGGCAGTACCTTTAGTGTTGAGATCAGTGGCCCTGTGATGACATCTACTACATTTAGCAGCCTGTGTATAGCTGCGCTTTCCTTCCCCCCAGCCTGCACTCAGGCTTAGTGTAATCTGAGCTGCCAGCGCTGGAGTTTCCCTCCTCACCGCAGGGGGTCTGCATTGTCTGCCCATGTGCTTTTCCTCCCATAGCAGCCATTATGAGAATTCATTCTTTTTGGTTATAACACGGTGGGAGCTTTCGTTAGAAACACGAAAGTTACTGTTTTGAAACCTGTGTCCATCGGCATCGTTCCCGTGGTACTGGTGAACCCGTAACTCCAACAGAACCCGAGAAATTGAATTCTCGGATGCACCATGAACTATCTCACCCAAGTTTGGACTCATTTGAACAGTCATTTCAAAGTAAGATCATTGATAGGTCTGCCATTATTCTCTAGAGTTCCCCGCTGAGTTATGGTCCTTATGACTTTCCAGAGCTTCAAACCATAACTTCTATCCCTGGGAGGTGGCCAGAAAAACCATCCCCTTTTGTGAGGTCAGCAGCCCACAGGTATAAGTCTTGCAGTGAGCCCCCCTTGGGCTTTCCAAGCTGTGATGACGTGACTAACAGATCTGCAAATGAACTATGACGTGTGGCTCCTCCCCAGCCAGTCTTGCCTGTACCTATGTAACTACCATGTAAGTTTTTCACTGTTAATCCTGTTTTATTTCTAACTGTATTGTACATAACTGTATTGCCTCAGCTTGTTACCTTCTTTTAAACTATAAGCACTGCCTGCCTTTTAAGGAATAAACCTATAAAATTATTAGTTTGTTTCTCCTGCTCTATAAACGAATTTGCACGTGCCTGAAGTACTACGCTACTGTTTTGGGGTTGCTACGGACCCTCTTGATAAAGTGTTCATTAAGTAAATCGTAGCTGGTGGCAGCTAAAAGAAGGGGTGTAAAGGGTTAACCTATTGGTGGCGTTGGCAGTGACGGAGCGGGTTTTATAAGTGCATTGCCTGGCTGCGACCGGAGTAATTATAGTTCCCTCACTGCAGCGTGCCCAATAGCCAGCACACATCCAAGTGACCCGTCTGGCGACTAATTATCCAAGGTGCAGTTCCCTGACTGACCTGAGGGTAAGGGGGGCGCCAGAGAGCTGCAAGTTCCTAAGTGGAAGTGGGATAATTATAAATCCCTGCAGTTTACTGGGTCGGACGGCAGCAGCCGTCATGTGTGTGCGCGTTTTCGTCACATTTGCGGCACGGAGGGATCACAAGCCGTGATACCCCGGGCTACCGTGTGGCGGACCGTGTGCACCGTTCATCACAATTGGTGGCAGAGCGGTGGGATTATAGAGCATTAGTGATCTGGTTTGAGCAATCATTCCATTCACTAAAAAACTTGCACGGTTCTTCAGGGACCCTGCAACTAAAGTTTTGGAGAACAAGCTCAGTGTTTATTAGTCCTGAGTAGTGTTGAGCGATACGATACTGTAAATATCGGGTATCGGCCGATATTAGCTGTATCGGCCTTTCGATTCCGAATACCGATATTTTCGTCATATCGAATACCGGAATCGGATTTGTCACTGTCACTGTGAGTGTCCGTCGGTCGGGTCTGTCAGGAGTCAGCGGCACTTACCTGGCAGAAGATCTCCGGCGGTCACGTCCTGGACTGCTTGATGGCCGCCATTATCTTCTCCCTGGCGGTCACATGCAGTTTTTCGCGATAACTGCAGTGACTGCAGGGTAATCCCGGCCGTAAACCAGTCCGATGACGTCACCGCCGGGGAAGCAGGTAATCAGCTGTGCTGCGCCGGGATGACAGGCTCTGCCTGTCATTCTGATGTAGCAGAACTGGATCGTCGTGGGACACTCGTTACTATGGACTGCGTCGGTCAGGTGGTATACTTTTTTTTTTTTTTTTCATTTTTTTACAGGAGATCGATGGCGTCGCAGGATGAGACTGTAATAAAAGTAATGAAAACTGTGTTTTGTTTTTTTTTATTAAATTAAAAAACTTTTTTATGAACATTCACCCGTCCGGGTACATCAACAATTTAACTATTTACATACAGGGACCCTGTCCGGGTTATTTATAATTCTTTGGCAGGGGTGTTCCAGGTACCACCTGGTACTCTTCTGATGCTTGCCAAACATCCGAGGCACCAAGGACCACCAGGACCTGATGACGTCGTGTGGCCTGTACAGTCAAGTCGTGACCCGCTATCTGGGTCTGTGTGGCCACCTCTTTCATCTCCCTCCGGGTCTGGAACCCTATGTCCCGGACTGAACGAACCCCAGGGGGCCTAACAGGCGCCGGGTACGGGCCAGCTATACTTATCATGTCCATAGCTGGGGCTGCTGAGGAGACCACTGAGGGAGGCTAGGGAGATTTACGGCGTGGGGTGGGTACTTTTGCAGAGGCCTGGATGTGGGAGGCTGAAGGCTCCGAGGGTCTCACAGGTTCCTGACACTCTGGGGAGTAGGGGTCGCACCTGGTAACATTTAGGGCGTACCATCCATTGTAACCCCAGTGTCGGGTGTAAGTCACCAAGTCTCCTGGCAACAGGTCCCTCCCCGGGTGTCCTTCTGGGAGGTGAGCCTCCACGTCCCGCCGGTTCACAAAAACTTCCAAATAAAGTCCAGGCTCCTGGATGAAGCCCCAACCACCTTTCAATTTAAAGCTCCGTACTGCACCCTTACGCCGCGGCTCCCACAGGGTTCCTTTATCTTTTCTCATCCGGTCCTTATCTGCCCGGTCCTTCTCCAGCTGACGTTGGCGAAGCTTTTGGGTTTCTCGCTGCTCCCTTTGTCGCTCTGCTTCCCGCTCCCAACGTCTCCACTCTTCCTCCTGACGCCGTTGAAATTCTCCTCCACCAGCAGCTCCATGTCTCCACCATCAAACTGCAGCTTACAGTGTCCGGTTTGCGGCAGCTCTCCTGGCGCCCCCCAGTCCTGGCGGCGCTCACCTGCGGAGGAAGCAGCCGGCTCTGGAACAGATGACAGTCGGGGCTCCGGTACAGACAGGTAGACCTCTGGTGCCTGCGCGGCCTCCTCCATGAGGACGGGTGTCGCTTCTTCTGTCTCAGCGACGGGGGCAGACAGCGGGATCTGGGGTGCTGCCGGTGCAGAGTTTTTGGCAGGAACGGGTGCCTCCACTGCGACAACGTCAACCGGATCACATTGCAAGGGCTGGGATGCCCGCACGGACTCCTCTACTAGAACGGGTGCCTCACCTTCCGGTACAGACACTTCAGGTAAGAGGGATTGGCGCCGCTCCAAGTTTAGTTTTAGGGCATGCCAGCTGGCTTCCATCCTGGCGACCTCCTCCCGGTGCCGGGCCAGGCCTCTTAGGGTATCCTCCGCTTCTTGCAGCGTAGGAGGGTTTCCAGGCCGGGTGCCCAACGGTGGTTCCGTGGCGATCGGGTCGCTTCCGTGGGGGGAGAGCTCTGACTGCTCCATCCCTTCACACTTCTGCTCGTATCCATTAGCCATCTCTGCCAAGTCACATGTGTCATTAGCATCTGGAGAGGGCCCTCTTTTGTAGGGAGGCGGGACCTTCGTGTTAGTTTCCGCACACTGAGGAGGATGAGGAGGCGGAACTGAAGAGCTGTGGGGCACGATGTTACATTGCAGTACCATTTACAGTGGTCGGCCATCGTTTTCGCGCCACTGAGTGAGTGTACACCCACGAAGAGCACGCCCTTCTTCTTCACCAGTGCCTCGTCGTGACGCAGATATGGCTGAAAAATGGCAAATACATTCTCTGATGATTTTAGCAATTCTCAAGCACAAAACCAGTTCAATTCAGGCACACAGGACTCGCTTATAGCGAGCTACAGAATCCTGTTCGTGACGCCCAAGTTGAGTCGCACAGAGCCAGAGGTTTTGGGGGTACTCAGCACCGAGCCCGTCGACTTCTATGGGGTATGTCACGGCTTTACCCGGCAATTGAATCAGAGTCTATTTTACTATGTAGAAGTGTATAAACTATAAATATATGTATATATAAATGTCACAATGACATGTATATATATATATATATATATATATATATATGTATTCTATGTGTGTATATTTTGTGTTTACAACGAAAGAAAGGGTTTTTTTTGTTGCGATATTTTGTTCCCATAGACTTACATGGGACTTCCGGTATCAGAATCGGATATCGACGATATTTAGTGATATCGGCGATACCATTTCGATACGATATTTTTAGATATCGAGCAGTATCGCTCAACACTAGTCCTGAGACAATTGTGTGTACTTGCGGTTACCCTCCCTTCTCTTTGTTTTTTCTATCCTATCTTTTATTTGGCAAACATGGCTACAAGAGGAGCAAGTTGGTACGAAAAGCAGAGTAGGGACACTCTTGTGAGAATCTGCGTGTACCACGGCCTTGACCACAAGAACCAAACCAAAGCCCGACTGGTCCAGGCCCTGAAGGAACTGGACGAGCCTCAGAGTGTGGCGGGTGCAGCAGCCGGCCCAAGCCAAGGTGGTGCCGCAGGAGCAGAGGCCCAACCCCTGACTGCTTACACCCAGGGCGGGTTGGACCCTTACTTGCAGGCGGCCCTGGCGGGACTCTCCGCTGACGACCAGGAAGGACGCCTGAAGCTGATCCAGCAAGCTCAAGAGAGAGCCGACCAGCGAGAGGCCAAACAGCAAGAGGCTGAGAGAGCCGAGCGAGAGGCCGAGAGAGCCCAGCGAGAGGCCGAGCGGGAGGCTGAGAGAGCCGAGCGGGAAGCTCAGAGAGCCCATGAACTGGAGCTGCTCAGACAAGGGGCAATGCCCTCCACAGCCCGGAGCGGTACATCCAGCAGCTCTCAGAGTCCGAAGCCCCGGCCGGAGCACTTTCCCGTGATGGAAAAGGACGGAGACTTGGACACTTTTCTGCGGGCCTTTGAGAAAGTCTACAGACAGTACCAGCTGCCTGACGACCAATGGGCCAGGTACTTGACCCCCGGGCTAAAGGGCAAAGCTCTGGAGGCGTTTGCTTCCCTCACGTCAGATCAAGATGGTGACTATGAGGCCATCAAGCAGGCCCTGATCGCCAAGTACCAGCTAACCCCTGAGGTATACCGAAAGAAGTTCCGGAACCTCCAACGTGGCCCACATGACAGTTATAGCGATGTGGTGCAAGGACTCAGGACCCACTTTGACCAGTGGATCCATGGACTGTCAGTTGACACCTTTGAGGAGCTGAGGGACCTGATGATCAAAGACCAGTTTCTGCATCTGTGCCCAGCTGAGGTCCGACAGTTCATCCTGGACCGAGAACCGGAGGATGCGGTCATAACAGAACGGATCGCCGACAGCTATGAGGCCAACCGGAAACCCGAGGTGCGGAAGCCCGTCACCGCCCGCTGGGGAGGGGGTAAGCCTGCAACCAATCCCAGTGCCCCTGCCAGCCGTCCCTCTGGAGGCACTATCCCCTTTGCCAGCGCCAGACCTACATCAGACCCCCGCCAGTGTTTCTCCTGTAAACGGACAGGACACATCAGCGCCACCTGTCCGGAGAGGCAGAAGAACCCCCCAGCCAAGGCCTCCGGGCCCAACGCCTCTGTTCTTTTGGTGGGTGGTGTGGTGGGGAGGGTTGATGACAATGTGCAGCCCGTCCGCGTGGGGGCCCGTCTTGCTACAGGCCTCAAGGACACCGGGGCTGAACGAACCCTCATCCGACCCAAACTGGCGGCCCCTGAAGAGTTGATTCCGGGGAAAACCTTAACTGTCACCGGGATTGGGGGCGTCCACTACCCTTGCCGATAGCCCGAGTTTTCATTGACTGGGGTGCCGGGAGCGGGGTGAAGGAAGTGGGGGTGTCCGAAAATCTGCCCACTGATGTTTTATTGGGGACTGATCTGGGGAGGATGGTGGCGTACTATGTCCCTGACACCCCTCCCCAATCTGATAATAAGGATAACGTTAACCATGATGTTGATGTTGATGATGATGGGAAACTGAATGTGTTACCTGCCAATGCTTTGGAAGTGATTATGTAACTGATAACCTTTCTTTCCCTAGGAATGATGCTGATAGTGATGTATCTGTGCCATCTGAACCTGTTAACCCTTTCTCTGAAGTGGTAGATGTGTCCACAGGTACAGGAGCGTTCAGCCACGTCGCTCTGCGGAGTGAAACGGCTGAGGAACCCCTAGCAGGAGCAAGCGACAGTGCTCAAGGAAATGGGGAGGTGCATGGGAACCGGGAGGAAGGTGACGCCATGACACTGACCAGTGCCATAGAGGAAGGTAACTGGCCCATAAGTAGCACTGCTCCTGAAGTGTTGGGGGTGGATGGGGAGGTAGAGCCCATAGCAGCGCAGGCTGATGGGTCTGTAGAAATCCCCGGGGAGACTGCATATGCAGCTGCTGTCACCCGCAGTCAGAGTGCCCGGATCGCAGGTAGCGCCCTGCCATCTGGACCCTCCTCTGCTACAGGAGAGACTGAACCAGAGGTGGACCCAGAGCCGGTCCCAGAGGGTCCCAGTGAGGAAGGAACCCTGACGTCACTTCTGGCTGCCTCCAGCCAGGAGTTCCAGGCCGCTCTGCACTCAGATGCGAGCCTGGAGAACTTGAGGCACCTCGCCGAGACGCCCACCTCCGTGACTGATAAGGAGAGGGTGTTCTGGGAACGAGGAAGGTTGTACCGGGAGACAGTACCCGGAGATTCCCAAAAGGAGTGGTTGAGGGAAAAACAGCTGGTCGTCCCGCACCAGTTCCGAGGTGAGTTGTTGAGGATTGCCCTTGAGATTCCACTTGCTGGACACTTGGGGATCAGCAAAACTAAGGCACGGCTGTCTCAACACTTCTATTGGCCCAAGATGGGGACAGATGTGACTAACTACTGCCGCTCCTGTATCACCTGTCAAAGAGTGGGGCCTGCTCTTAAGGCTCCCCTGATCCCGTTGCCAGTGATAGAGGAGCCTTTCCAGAGGATCGCGGTGGAAATTGTGGGCCCGCTGGCCGTCCCCAGCAGCTCTGGAAAGCAATACATCCTTACTGTGGTAGACTACGCTACCCGGTACCCGGAGGCAGTAGCTCTGTCCTCAACTAGGGCAGATAAGGTGGCGGATGCACTGGTGACCATCTTTTCACGGGTAGGATTTCCCAGGGAGATGCTTACCGATCAAGGGACCCAATTTATGTCTCGCCTAATGAAGGCTCTCTGCAGCAAAATGCAGGTGACGCGTATGGTATCGAGTGCGTATCACCCACAGACCAATGGTTTGTGTGAGCGCTTTAACGGTACCCTCAAACAGATGCTCCGCATGCTGGTTGAGACCCAGGGACGCAATTGGGAGCGGTACCTCCCACACCTGCTGTTTGCCTACAGAGAAGTCCCGCAGGCCTCGACGGGGTTCTCCCCTTTGAGCTCCTGTATGGCAGGCGAGTCCGGGGACCCCTTGGGTTGATAAGAGAATCGTGGGAAGATGAGCCAAACCCCACGGAAGTGTCCATCGTGGATTATGTCATGCGCTTTCGCGACAAGATGCAGACCGTGACGCAGTTGGTGCATGACAACATGACGCAGGCTCAGGCTGACCAGAAGCACTGGTACGACCAGAACGCCCGGGAGCGGACCTACCAGGTGGGTCAAAAGGTGTGGGTGCTGGTCCCCGTACCAAAGGATAAGCTTCAGGCAGCCTGGGAAGGCCCGTACGTCGTGCACCAACGGCTCAACCCAGTCACCTACGTGGTCACGCTTGACCACACTCGGGGTAGGCGCAAGGCCTTTCACGTCAACATGATGAAGGCCCATCACGAACGTGAAGCCTGCGTCCTACCGGTCTGCAACCTGCCCGAGGACGGGGAGGATCCCCTCCTGGACATGCTGGCCCAAGCCCAGGCCAATGGGTCCATTGAGGACATGGAGGTAAATGCCTCGCTAACCGCCTCCCAGCGGTTGCAGTTGCTGACCACTCTGGAATCCTTTCGGGCCGTGTTCACTAACCAACCCGGAAGGACCAAGTTGGCAGTCCACGAGGTGGACACCGGGAATCACGCCCCGTTACGGCGGACACCTTATCGGATCTCTGAGGAGGTGAAGCCGATTATGCGCCAGGAGATCCATGAGATGTTGCAGCTGGGGGTGATCCGACCGTCCAAAAGCGCGTGGGCCTCACCTGTAGTTCTCGTGCCAAAAAAGGATAGGACCACCCGGTTCTGCGTGGACTACAGGGGGCTCAACGCCATCACTACTTCTGATGCGCACCCAATGCCACGCATCGAGGATCTGCTGGAGCGGTTGGCGAATGCCAAGTACATATCCATCATGGATTTAAGCCGGGGATACTGGCAGATTCCCCTGAGCCCTGCGGCGCAGGAGAAATCCGCCTTTATCACCCCTTTTGGACTGTACGAGTCCACGGTCATGCCTCTCGGCATGAAGAATGCCCCTGCCACTTTTCAGCGGATGGTCAACCACCTGCTACAGGGACTGGAGGAAAGTCCGTATCAAGAGACTGTATATAAAGTCTTTCAGCCAAAGACCAGGCAATTAGTGACACAAGTCTAAACACAGGCTGTACGCCGCTTTAAAGACATGAAGTCACAGTTAAAGATAGAGGTCGAACACATACCTGAGACCAGTGGTGCCACTCTCCCCAACGCGCGTTTCGGCGCTGTGCCTTCTTCCGGGGGAGTGGCATCAAAGGTAACCAAGGAGTATTTATGTGCCTATGGACCAATCCGATGGAAAGAATCAGAATAACAGCTTGTCTGCTCATTATAGATGGCGCATGTAAGCGCCGAGAAAACCGGATGCAGCCATCACCAAAAGCGTCATCAGCCAGGCCCGCCCGCGTCACGAGGCACCGCCCACCAGGTCATGTGAGCGGACCCTCAGACGCGAGCAGAGCGAGACCGAGGAGAGACGCGATCAGAGATGCCTAGCAACCGACCCCCAGCGTACATGCGCACTAGCAGGCATCCGATTCATTAGCAAAGTTACATAGAGAACAAGTATGTGAACGTTGAAACGCCAAATCGTATAATGGATAACAATCCTAATTGGCATAATATACACATAACTAAAACATCAATCAATGAATACTAAAAACAGTAATGAATAATTATATACTAAACAAATATATGTGAAGAGTGACCAAGTGAAAAACAAAAATATACATAAACCCAATTGGGGAAAACACATACCATACATGTAATATCCACAATGTAACGTGCAGAACAGAAATAGAGTACATAGTGTAGATATATAAAGTGCTGTAACAGTGTACTCATATATAATGACAATGTATAAAGACATCGATAATTGTGCAATTAGTACATTAGAACTACATATAGATCATATACCGGTGAATACAGAATTACATCCAAATAAAATAATAAAAAACGACAAACAGCACAAAAAATCATATACAAAACATATAAATACAACAATTTCTATATCTCATATGTTCCAATGCGTGGATCTCTCTAAAACACTTCGGAAACTTCATCGCCCAGAACACATGTATCCTGTTATTGGAAAACTTCCAACGGATATTAAATCAAACCATAACGATGCATGAAAGAGAATCTAAAAAAGATAAAACATATTAATGACGAAAAGACCATAAAATGATGCCATAAAAAATGCAGGTACGAGTGATCAGAGGAATGGTGCGAAACTTAAAGACTCATTTAAACCGTTGGGGTGAAGAGACCGAAGCTTCCAGATCCAGAAAGCTTCTCTCTGTGCGAGAAGTCTGCTCATTTTGCCCCCCCGTAGGTTGGAAACCACACGATCAATTCCTCTGAATTTCAATACAGATGGATCACAAGCATGGTGCATTTTGAAGTGCCGAGGAATTGTTTTCAAAACATCAAGATTATTCTCATCCGCTGCTGCTACAATATCACGAATGTGTTCCCTTACACGGATATTAAACGCACGGGTTGTTAGACCTACATAGATCTTCTTGCAGGGACATGAGGCATGGTAAACAACAAAGGTTGTTGAACATGTGATGGTTTGGGTTATAGTAAAGGTTCTTCCATCCGAAGAGAAAAATTCCTTAGTATGTAGCACATTGGGACATGCCACACAACCATCACATGGTTTACAACCCCATTGCAAATTAGGCCGAGCACGATTCGTGGCAAAGATAGATGGTTGGGGACGTGGCACAAAATAGCTTCTCACTAAGTGATCCCTTAGATTACGCGATCTTCTCGCAGTCATGCTTGGTTTGTCTGTTATGTATTGCTTCAAAACAGGATCTGCCAAAAGTATAGGCCAATATTTGGCCAAAATTTCACGCATATTCTCCCACTGTACATTGTATTGAGAGACCAATCTCACCTGTGAGCTATCCTTTACCCTCGGGGAGGAATACAATAGATCGTTTCTTCTCGTATTTCTTGCCCTGTTGTATGCCCTTTTAATGCATCTCTTGCTATATCCTCTATCAAGGAAGCGTTCAGATAGATCTTTGGCTTGAATTTCAAAATCCTCATTTGATGAGCAGATCCTTTTGATGCGCAGAAATTGACCCGTAGGCACAGAATTAATCACATGAGGTGGGTGTGAGGACTTGGCATGTAATACAGAATTCACAGACGTATCCTTGCGGAATATGTCAGATATAAGGGTGCCATCCGGGCCTCTCCTCACAGTGACATCTAAAAATCAATTACAGAAAAATCATATTTGTAAGTCAAATGAATATTCAAATCGTTCATATTTAAATCATGAAAAAACAACTCCAACTCAGATGGGGTACCACGCCAGATCAAAAAAATATCGTCAATGTAGCGGGTCCATAAAACGACCCGCTCCATTGACGCAATACGATCTGTAGTAAATAGGTCCCTCTCCCACAGCCCCAGGAACAGATTCGCATACGACGGCGCACAAGCCGCGCCCATCGCTGTACCCTGGAGCTGCAGGAAGAAGGACCCGTTAAACAGAAAAAAATTATGAGTCAACAGAAAATCCAAAAGTAAAAGTAAGAAATCGATGTCACCGGAGGAGAAGCTCGTCATGGACAAGAAATGAGAGACTGCCCTCAAACCATCCTGGTGGCGAATATTTGTATAAAGTGACTCCACGTCACAGTGACCATAATCATGTCGTCATCAATATGTATAGCATCGATCTTCTTGAGAAAATCAGATGTGTCTTTCAAGAAAGATGGAATTGTCTCCACCAGGGGTTTGAGGAACATGTCAATATATCTGCCAATGCCCTCTGTAAGTCCACCCAACCCAGAGATTATTGGCCTACCTGGAGGATTTGTGATGTTTTTATGCACCTTAGGCAACAGGTACAGAGTTGGAATGCATGGTTCTTGGTTACCTTTGATGCCACTCCCCCGGAAGAAGGCACAGCGCCGAAACGCGCGTTGGGGAGAGTGGCACCACTGGGTCTCAGGTATGTGTTCGACCTCTATCTTTAACTGTGACTTCATGTCTTTAAAGCGGCGTACAGCCTGTGTTTAGACTTGTGTCACTAATTGCCTGGTCTTTGGCTGAAAGACTTTATATACAGTCTCTTGATACGGACTTTTTGGCATAGTATTAGTACGGTCGTTTCTACTCTATGTGCATCATAGCATACTAGCCCTATATTGTTATTGTACCTGAGTACCTGTGTGGTTCCACTCCATTTCTGGTTACCACTGTCACTCTTTCTATTATGCTTGTTTTAAAAATTGTTCAATAAAATGTTTCTAATTTTATAATATATCCTCTGTGTGCAATTTTCCCTTATTTTGAGTTGAGATTTATTTTGCACTGAGTTCTTCTATCTAGGCACTGTGATACTACTATCTGTATCTCTATCAAAAAGGTGCTAGCCTTATATAGGTTAGGGACTGGAGGAGTACGCTGTGGCGTACCTGGACGACATTGCCATCTTCAGTTCCACCTGGGAGGAACACCTTCAGCATCTCCAGGAGGTGCTCAAGCGTATTCGCCAGGCAGGTCTGACCATCAAGCCGGGAAAATGCCAGATGGGCATGAGGGAGGTCCACTACCTGGGGCACCGGGTAGGCGGGGTTCCATGAGTCCAGAGCCCGAGAAAGTGGACGCGATCATGTCCTGGCCCACCCCAGGACCAAAAAACAGGTGAAGTCCTTCCTGGGCACTGCAGGGTACTATAGGCGTTTCGTACCGAACTATAGCGCCATTGCAAAACCCTTGACGGACCTCACCAAGGGCGGTCTACCACAAACAGTCAGCTGGACAGATGGCTGTGAGGCGGCATTCCGAGCTTTGAAAACAGCCCTGTGCAGCTCTCCAGTGTTGAAAGCCGTCGACAGCAGTCGGCCATTCCTGGTACAGACTGACGCCAGCGAATTTGGCCTCGGTGCTGTACTCAGCCAGGTTGATTCGGGGAACCAGGAGCACCCAGTGTTGTACCTGAGCCGGAAACTTCTGCCGAGGGAAGTATAATACTCCACCATTGAGAAGGAGTGCCTGGCCATGGTCTGGGCACTGCAACGTTTGCAGCCCTACCTGTACGGGCGCACCTTCAAGGTGGTCACCGACCACAACCCTCTTAGCTGGCTGCACACAGTGTCCGGAACCAATGGTAGGTTGCTACGCTGGAGCCTTGCGCTACAGCAGTATGATTTTGCCGTACAACACAAGAAAGGCAGCGATCATGGGAATGCTGATGGGTTGTCACGACGTGGCGAACCCGCTGAGGTGCGCATGGCGGATTACGACAGGTCATGCCTCCGTAGCGCCCTCTAAGGGGGGGAGGTGTGATGACATCTACTACATTTAGCAGCCTGTGTATAGCTGCGCTTTCCTTCCCTCCAGCCTGCACTCAGGCTTAGTGTAATCTGAGCTGCCAGCGCTGGAGTTTCCCTCCTCACCGCAGGGGGTCTGCATTGTCTGCCCATGTGCTTTTCCTCCCATAGCAGCCATTATGAGAATTCATTCTTTTTGGTTATAACACGGTGGGAGCTTTCGTTAGAAACACGAAAGTTACTGTTTTGAAACCTGTGTCCATCGGGCATCGTTCCCGTGGTACTGGTGAACCCGTAACTCCAACAGAACCCGAGAAATTGAATTCTCGGATGCACCATGAACTATCTCACCCAAGTTTGGACTCATTTGAACAGTCATTTCAAAGTAAGATCATTGATAGGTCTGCCATTATTCTGCTAGAGTTCCCCGCTGAGTTATGGTCCTTATGACTTTCCAGAGCTTCAAACCATAACTTCTATCCCTGGGAGGTGGCCAGAAAAACCATCCCCTTTTGTGAGGTCAGCAGCCCACAGGTATAAGTCTTGCAGTGAGCCCCCTTGGGCTTTCCAAGCTGTGATGACGTGACTAACAGATCTGCAAATGAACTATGACATGTGGCTCCTCCCCCAGCCAGTCTTGCCTGTACCTATGTAACTACCATGTAAGTTTTTCACTGTTAATCCTGTTTTATTTCTAACTGTATTGTACATAACTGTATTGCCTCAGCTTGTTACCTTCTTTTTAAACTATAAGCACTGCCTGCCTTTTAAGGAATAAACCTATAAAATTATTAGTTTGTTTCTCCTGCTCTATAAACGAATTTGCACGTGCCTGAAGTACTACGCTACTGTTTTGGGGTTGCTACGGACCCTCTTGATAAAGTGTTCATTAAGTAAATCGTAGCTGGTGGCAGCTAAAAGAAGGGGTGTAAAGGGTTAACCTATTGGGTGGCGTTGGCAGTGACGGAGCGGGTTTTATAAGTGTATTGCCTGGCTGCGGCCCGGAGTAATTATAGTTCCCTCACTACAGCGTGCCCAATAGCCAGCACACATCCAAGTGACCCGTCTGGCGACTAATTATCGAAGGTGCAGTTCCCTGACTGACCTGAGGGTAAGGGGGCGCCAGAGAGCTGCAAGTTCCTAAGTGGAAGTGGGATAATTATAAATGCCTGCAGTTTACTGGGTCGGACGGCAGCAGCCGTCGTGTGTGTGCGCGTTTTCGTCACATTTGCGGCACGGAGGGATCACAAGCCGTGATACCCCGGGCTACCGTGTGGCGGACCGTGTGCACCATTCATCACAGGCCCAAAGTCATTTAACCCCTGAAAAACATCTGTTACTTATTCAAATCTGTGAAAATTGGCTGTTTGCCCACTTTGATGCTAATTCTGATGCCCAGAACCCATTTGGGCCAGGCTGGAGAGACCTGGGTTTGATGCGGGGCATCACTTTCTGTATATTCTTAGTGTGAGATCAGTGGCCCAAAGTCATTTAACCCCTTAAAAACATCTGTTACTTATTCAAATCTGTGAAAATTGTCCGTTTGCCCACTTTGATGCCAATTCTGATGCCCAGAACCATTTGGGCCAGGCAGGAGGGACCTGGGTTTGATGCAGGGCATCACTATCTGTGTATTCTTAGTGTGAGATCAGTGGCCCAAAGTCATTTAACCCCTGAAAAACATCTGTTACTTATTCAAATCTGTGAAAATTGGCTGTGTGCCCATTTTGATGCCAATTCTGATGCCCAGAACCCATTTTGGCCAGGCAGGAGGGACCTGGGTTTGATGCAGGGCATCACTATCTGTGTATTCTTAGTGTGAGATCAGTGGCCCAAAGTCATTTAACCCCTGAAAAACATCTGTTACTTATTCAAATCTGTGAAAATTGGCTGTTTGCCCACTTTGATGCCAATTCTGATGCCCAGAACCATTTGGGCCAGGCTGGAGGTACCTGGGTTTGATGCAGGGCATCACTATCTGTGTATTCTTAGTGTGAGA